>APFE030125192.1:0-21904 GCA_000404065.3 Pinus taeda | reverse complement strand
TCAAAGCGAGGATTGATCGTCGGATCTATTATTCAGAAAGTGTTTACATTTTATTTCTTCAGGCAGAGTCTGTAATCGGGCCAGGTAGCCTCTGGATTCATCCTTCTTTGGAAGGTGAGATATCCGGTGAATGCCCATACAGTCAATCTCTATACGAGAAATACTTTTTTCTCATGAATTTTAGATCGGAGGCGGTTGAGTTTTGAGCTGGTGGAATTCGAATTTGCAACAGTGTTTTCTTGGTGTCAAAATTGAAATGTCTTTCAACGAATTGCAATTGGAGTATGCCCTTGAGGGTAGCTCGAACTATATTGCATGGAAGGACAGGATGGAGGTGGTGTTAGATGATAATGGGTTGAAGGAGTTCATTGATGCGGATGTCCCAAAACCTATTGATGTTGCTCAAGTCGCGGATTGGCAAAAGAAGACAACAAAGTGTCGAAGGATTCTGTTGGAGGGCGTGAGGGATCACATTGTGTTTAGCCTCCATGGAAAGGCTACTCCATACTTGATGTGGAAAGTGTTGACAGATCTATACTGAAGAAAGAGCGACCAGAGGAAGTTGGCGCTCAAGGATAAACTCAGAAACATAAAGTGTGAGAAAGGCGACAATATGCCCAAGTATCTCACGAAGTTCACCTAAGGTCGGGATGAGCTGGGAAGTGTGGGGGTGACTGTCGATGATGAGGACTTGGTGAGCTTGGCTCTACTTGGTCTTCCGAAGAGTTGGCATTCCTATCAAGACTCTATCAATGGTCGGGAGAAATTTCCAAGATGGGAGAGACTTTGGTCGGATCTTGTGCAAGAGGGGATCAGGCGGAATACCAGGGACGGATCTTCATCAAAGGCATATGATGAAGAAAATTGCGCTTTGACTGCCAAAGTAAAGAAAGGGAAGAACAAGAAAGCTTCTCATTCCGGTGCGAAAGGCAAGAAGCAGGACATGTCCAAGGTGAAGTGCTTTCACTGTCACTAGCACGGACACTATGCCACTAATTGTCCGCAGAAGAAGAAAAATAAGCAAGCTGTTGGATCTGTAGCGGGAGAGGCCTTAGCCTCGCAGTTTGAGCTAGATTTTTCACTGATCACATGCTTGGTATCAAGTGTGATGGATCGGTGTGGTTCTTGGACAGTGGTGCGTATTTTCACATATCAGGAGATCGAGATTTGTTTTCTAATCTGGATGAGAAAGATCTTGGAGTGCACATCGAGATGGGCGATGATGGTAGATACAGTGTGACCAGTATCGGTACCATTTCCTTTGAGAGGGAGTCTGGTAAACCCTTCGTATTGAAGGAAGTGAAGCATGTTCCAGGATTGAGGAAGAATATTATCTCTGTGGTGATGTTAGAAGACAAGGGATATGATGTTGTTTTCAGCGAGGGAAAGGCTTTCCTACGTAGTAAGACAACTGGAGAAACCTAGAAGACAGGGGTTCGAGTCAAGAACCTTTATTAGTTGCATGTAGGTGGTTGCTCAACAATGGCATGCAAGGCAAAAGGAGTGGTGAGCCGGGATGATGGCGAGCTGTGGCACCAGAGATTGGGCCACCTTCACCATGGAGCCTTGAAGATACTGCAGCAGATTTCTACTGGGCTTCCTAAAGGCACTCTTGCACAGTGAGATCAATGCAAGGGAAGTATTTTGGGAAAGATTGTGAAAGCCACCTTTCACGAGAAGGATAGTCACTCCACGATGATCCTTGAGAGAATTCACATAGATGTGTGTGGATCTTTCTCAATTGCCTCGACAGCAAAGCAGAGGTACTATGTGATATTTGTTGATGATTTCTTCCGAAAGTGCTGGATCTTCTTCATGTGGACGAAGAGCAAGACATACTCAAAGTTCTGTGAGTTCAAAGCACTGGTTGAGAAGGAATCGAGGAAGAAGGTGAAGGCTCTTAGGAGCAACAATGGTGGTGAATTCATCTTTGGCGAGCTCAAGGACTTCTACAGTGTAGAAGGGATTTGAAGAGAGCTCATAGCTCCCCATAACCCATAGCAGAATGGGGTTGCTAAGCGGAAGAACAGAAAGATCATGGGTGCTGCACAGGCAATGTTGCATGATCAGGGCCTACCCCTTCACTTGTGGGTGGAGGCATGCAATACTGCAGTATATATGCAGAACTGTTGTCCTCACAAGATACTTGGCATGAGTACACCCGAGGAGGCTTATTCTGGTAAGAGGCCTGATATTTCCCATTTGAGGATTTTTGGCTCTCCTGTTTATATGCATATGATGAAGGATGCCAGGAAGAAGCTAGAGTCGACCGCAGAGGTTGGGATATTTGTGGGGTACACTGATACGCCCCACAACTATCGTGTGTATTTACCAGATAGCCGCAAGACTGTTGTGCGACGGGATATGAAATTTTAGGAGGAGAAAGCCATGAAGTGTTCGCTTGAGCGGGAGCCACACTTGCATGCAGATGAGGAGCTATTAGTTCCTAAGGATGAGCTTCAGGATGTGGATCAACCACAAAAGGAAGTTCATGGAGTGGAAGAGACCACTCATGCAACGCCAACCATCAGAGGGCGAAAGCGCACTACAGAAGTTGAGCGACTGGCTCAAGATGCAGAGAAGGTTGTAGGACCACCTACAGCAGAGCGCAAGGAGAGACAGTCACTGGATCGGTACACTGGATACATGGCTCTTGTGAGAAAATGTGTCATGACAGAGCCATCCTCTTTTGAGGAAGCTGTGGAGGAACCCGCATGGGTAGACGCCATGGTGGAAGAGTATGATTCGATTGTCAGAAATAGTGCATGGGAGATTGTCCAAAGACCGGAGGGGAAATCAGTGGTGGGTTCGAGATGGATCTACAAAGTGATGCAGATGGAGTGGCACATCCATCAGATGGATGTGAAGACTGCGTTCCTTCCTGGAGGTTGGAGGAAGGAGGATGCTACTTCAGCAGAGGTAGTGGATGCCACTGGTTATCAATAGTTGGTGGAGTCGCATGTGTGTAGGCTCAACAGAGGCACATCGGGATATGGAGATTGGTACAGACAGGAGGATGTAGATTGGGTAGGGAGCTCAACAGATGAAATCAGGTGCTATCATATCAGAGATTGTGTGCAGCAGAGAATCATGTTACTTTCATATATTCCCACGGAGGATCAAGATGCTGATATCTTGACGAAGGCGCTCACCAAGAGAAAATTCGAGTACCACCAAGACAGGATAGGGGTTGTTGATAATCCATATCTTGTTGAGAGGGAGTGTTGAGATTGCAACAAGATGATGGAGCTTAGTGGGAAGAAGTCGCCTTCACTAAGTGGGCCTGCAAGCTATATTTGGCGCAAAGTCTATTTTTAGACATATGGATCATGGTCTATGAGTTGTAGGATGTTGTTTATGGATAATTGGTCATGTTGGTAAAAATAGATGGACTTCTATTTTAGACAACAACGGAGGTACTATCAGTCTAAATATAGAATAGTAGGATATTATTATCCCTTAATAATATTTGGACTATAAACATTATCTTATTCTCCTGGAGCACTTTAGTTCAAGCTACGGGTGTGGCACATGCAACTGCCAGAAGGAAATACGCTTTTCTTGTGGGTTAACTTGAGCTATTGCATGGAGGAATTCAGTTAGGACTTCAGTGATTGAGTTCTATGGAGTTGGATCAGGAGTTGATGGAGTTGTGTTCAGTTGAACTAGTTGTAGTTAGTCTAACTGGAAAATAGACTAATGTTGAGTGGTGTGAATTAGTTATTAATTAATTCACTAATTATTAACTCATAAAGAAACTAAAGAATACATCAATTAACTCAGTGCATGGAAAGTTCAGTGGAGACAATTATTAGAGGTAAGTGAAAGGGCAAGACAGCTGTCAGTTGTGACTATAGTTGTGCATGAGATTTTCACAATCAGTGGGATTAAGTATTACCAATGAGGATTGCATGGTATATCCAAGGGAAATATGAATTTGTATCATTCATTCATCAGTATTCTCATGCAGGATTGTGCAGTGGAGGCAGGCAAGCAGCGGAGGAGATTTGAGCCAGTGATTGATTTAGATCTGAGCTAGTTTGTGTGTAACAGGTGGAGACAGTACTGAGTACTTGTGAGGAGTATTGTACTATGTATTGTTACATGTTCTCAATCAATATAATATATAGATATTTGGGGGTTTTCATCTTTATGCTTTCCCCGGGTACATACTGTGTTGATATCTGTGATTGATGCTTCAATGTGTGCATGCGATTGTTTCTTGATACTGCAAATTGATGATCAACGTAGAGGAGGTTTTGTATTATGCATGATTCCACAAATAGTGTATAATGAGGATAATATCTATGAATAAGTGTCATATTATTCAAAATTTCTACAAAAGATTGGTTTGAAATAGTTACACTGAGATAGTCTGCTCAACAGCCTATCAGGGTCCTATTTTGGTGATAAATGCTAGGACCCTGATAGGCTGTTGATCAGACTATCTCAGTGTAACTATTTCAAACCAATCTTTTAGCTAAGGCTTAGCCTCCTCAGCCTGAGAGGGCTCTCTCAAAGGGTTAATGATTTTGATTAAAGATATGGATAGATGACTAACTCATGGTTTGTGATTGTATATGTTTATAGGTTGAAAGATGAAGGATGGCTACCATTGGGCTATGGAGTCAAAGTATGTTTCAGTACCACAGCAAGATCATCTTAACATGAAGTTAGGGCATAGAGAGTTTTTTATACATCAACCAAACAAAGATACAATGCAAGGAAGTCAGAGCATCATTGATGAGTTCTGAGTATCATAAGTAAACACCACTGCAATGTAAGTATTGGAAGATGCAATAAAAACAAGAACATACAAGAACTCTTCATGAATCTTGAGTTGTCTAAGTAGAAATTTTGCATTAGGTTAAAAATATACACAGTCTGCACATAGAGCAACAACTGAGCCAAAAAGTCGCCAAACCTTTTGCTAATTCGACCTCTTACTTTATATATAGCATTTCCAACATGCATTCCTTCATCCCTCATCAAGAGAATTTGAATTTTCTATGAATGACACCTATTCTAACCATAAAACAAACCATTAATTAGAACTACCTGTTAACTAGCTGTGCTAGTGACCTAATACAACTAGGAGTGTAACTCCTTATTATGATTACAAAAACCTTATCTAAACATTGAAAGCATTCTTTTACAGTTTCAACCTCATGAAGGTCGAATTTGATGAAACCTCCCACGTTGTCACCTTACTGCTAATGACAAACCCTAGAAATTAGGGAACATGTTTCCATGTTTTTAGGTTTACGATCTTTGAAAATTAGCACGTGGGACAGATCCTTTATCTTCTCATCCACGACATCTTTTATGAAAGTGAAGGGGTTTTTTTAAGTCCATGATGTCTAGAACAAAAACCTCCCTTGGATTTTTAAAACACTGCTCCAGCTATCCAGAATCTGTCCTTGAAAAACACGTGTAAAACAGGAAAAATCTGTTCTCTGAAATTAGGGTTTCAAAGAAAGCTTAGCATCTCCCAACTGATAACACTTGTGAAGAAAGTGAGATAGGTTATTGTAGCTGGAGCGTTGATGAAGATAAACCTCCCTCATAATTCCAAAATACCTTTTTCTATAACCAGAAACTAATCTTGAAAAAGACTGCTAAAACTAGAAGACAAAGCTTGACTTTCAGTAGTTTCGTAGTGCAAGTTTTAACCATAAATTCCTCCCACCTCAGAATGAATTTGAAGAAACTAAAAGAGGTTTTTGTATTTCAGTATGTTAGGAAGAAACACTTCTTTCAGTTTTCAAAATTGAGTTCTCATCTGCTTAGGAAACCTTTTGGAAGTTGACTAGTAAAAGCAGAAAACAAAGTTTTTTATGCTGAAATAGGCTTTTTCAGGGGTTTTGTAGCGCGCTACGAAAACACTAATTTTGTAGCGCAAAATAGGATTTTTACACTGTCTGTGCTACGAAAACGTGGATTCGTAGCTAATTTAAATATTTCTCCAAAATGATGTGAGATATGACTTCTGAACACATGGTGAGGCTTCTAGGACATGGAATGAGGCTATCAAACTTTATTTGGAAAAGAGATATGACCTTAAAAGACTTCTAACCTTATGATCTAACCCTTAAAGCATGAAATGACCTAGAGACCCTTTAACACCATGACTAGAAGAAGGGTTTGTAAATGAGAATGACACTATTGAGACTCCAATCCTATAAGACTATGACTAGAAACAAGGCAAACTTTCCAAAGTTTAGAAACAAGAATTTTAGGGTGATAGGCCTTCACCTCGGGCTTAAGCCTTCTGTTTCAGCTTGTCATTATTTACAACAAAAACAAAAATTGATAAAACGGATATATACAATGTTATGAGAAACTGATAGTATTTCAACAATGATAATGCTTTAGGAACCTGCCATTAACAGGTCCTCCGGCATATGGTTCTCCATCAATTTCTTGCAAAATGTAAGTGTTGTTTCCATGGAAAGCAGCAATCTGATATGGGCCTTTCCACAAATTTTCAAACTTATCGTGCTTACCCTTTTCTTCAATTCTGGCCTCCCATTTCAGCACTCTGTCATGGATCTGAAAAGTAACTTCCTTGATCTTTTTATCAAATGTATTCCTGATTCTATTCTAGTTGTGTTGATGACTGTCATATACCTCATTTCTCTTCTCCTGCAAGGATATCAACTTATTGATTCTCCTTTGTCCAGCGTTTGGTTCCTCTTCTAGTCCTTGAATTAGTTTCATCACAACTACTCCAAGTGATGTTGGAAATATAGCTTCAGCACCGTACACTAACTCATATGGCGAGGTGCCAATAGATCTCTTCGTACAAATTCGGTCAGCCCAAAAAGCATACTTCAATTTCAAATGCAAAGCTTTCTTGTTTTCTTGCAGCACCTTCTTAATGATCCTTGCAATGCTTTTGTTTGATGATTCAACAAGGCCATTTCCTTGCGGATAATAAGCAGTAGAATGTCCTAGAGTGATATGATATTGATGACAAAAATTAATCATTCTCTTGGATTTAAAAGCTTGAGCATTGTCAGTTATAATTTTCATTGGACAGCCAAATCTAGACAATATATAATTTTCTAGGAAAGAGATAATCACTGAATCATTAGCTTGCCTTGTTGGAATTGCCTCTATCCATTTGGTGAAATAATCCGTGGCTGTGAGAATCCAGCGATGATGTCCTGATGAGGGAGGATGAATTTCTCCAATAAAATCCAATCCCCATTGCTGGAAAGGCACTTCAACATATATAGGAACCAAAGGCAAAGGCACAAGTTTCCTCTTTCCCTCAAATATTTGACATTCATGACATGTAGCTATCCTTTTGTAAATGTCTCTGAACATAGTTGGCCAAAAATATCCAGCTCTTAAGATTTTTTTTGTAGTAGATTTTCAATAATGGTGTCCTCCACAATCTCCTCTATGAAATTCATCAATTACTTTATCAGCTTCTTCTTCAAGGAGACAATTTAACAAAAACCCTCTTGCATCTTTCCAAAACAAATTTTGGTCTAATACAAAATATCTTAAAGATTTCAACTTGACAAACCAAGCTTTGGACTTTGAGAGGTTGGCAGGGGCTTTGTTATGTTGTAGGACAAAAGCCACATCCTTGTACCATTCTAAAACCAAGAATTTTTCATTTATTTGGACCAATTCCTCCTCACTTTCGGAAATTTTTGAGATCTCTGCACTCAAATTAATGTCAAGGCAGTCTAGATTTGGCTGAGTCATTAGCTTTGCCAAGCCTTGACCTTTTACCAATTTGGTGGGTTTGATTTCAATGTCATACTCCAACAATTTTGCTATCCACTTGCCCCTTTTTCCATTCGGATCAGCCTGTGTCAAGATATCCTTTATTACAGCATTTGGAACATAAGCGACAATATGAGAATGCAAAACATAGATTCTGAAATCCGTTATGGATTTCACCAAGGTGTAAGCTTGCTTCTCTAGGATATTTTACTTCAATTCAACATTTGCTAATGTCTTACTAAAGAAAGAAATAGGTTGTTCAGATCAACATATTTTTCACATCAGTTTGATCGTAAAGGTTAGGTGTTAGTCTGGGTTTAGTTTTTCCATGTTTGCTTTAGTATCTAAGTCGTAGGAGTCTTGATGGTATGGTTAGATAAAGGTTAACACTCCACTCTCATTCATCACTAGTCCCTCAACTCACATAGATTTCATGTATCAAATTTGTTTTAAGGTTCTTATGCGCTACGAAACTGTCTAGGTGTTTTTGTAGCGCAAAACCCAGTCTAGGTGTTTTCGTAGTGCAAAACCTAGAATTTGCACTGGCTGCGCTACGAAATTGGGGATTCGTGAGGATCCATAGAAAATCTCACCCAGCTGTCAAATATATCAAAATTCGTTATGTTTACATCATCAGTTGTCAGCTTATACACTTCACCTATCATTTTCAACCGCTTATCCTCATCATTAGAGTTGTTAGGTGTCTTAGTACGATTAGGTTGCAAGTTTCAAAAAGAGCCAAGTATTCACAGTCATGATTTATGTTTGGCTTCATGCATGAAGAGAAAATTGACAGGTGTTCAATTTGAATTCTTTGAAGATCAAGCGAGGCAGCTTTCCTTATCCATTGCAAGTGAGGTAGTGATCGAAATTAAGACGGTGCAGGCTTCTTTAATATTCACGTTGCAGGAATTCCATGGAGGGGTCTATAGAAAGAAAGGAGCACAGGTCAGGCAGGTGTTTGAGGAACGAACCTGAAGGCTTAGATATTATCCTAAAGAACAGTGAAGTTGAACGAGCATTCAAACAGGTTGGTTGTTGGAGATTTTGCGAGAAACTTCAAGCAGGTCATACGCAAGTCACTAGGGAATTTGCTTTAAATTTCACAGGATTGAATTCGAAAGTTGGGGTACTCGAATTACCCATCTCTCCAGAGGTTATATCTGTAGTTACTGAAATCCCAAGGGGACAGGAAAGGTGGTTTAAAAATTTCAAATTTGATATGATTCCATGTAAGGAATTTTTGAAGCCAAAGTTCATTGATTTGGACTTGAACAAGGCAGTGCCCAGGAGTTTTTTCAAAGATTCATATGCCAATTTGCTTATCTGCATATAGAGATATTTCACCTGTGAGGGGATGTATCATAAGGTGTATTCTTACCACTCCAAGCTTTTGCTTCATTTCACTGGAAGGATATCTCTTGATTTGCCTTTCTATTTGTTTCGTAGTCTAGGCAAAATGTGTGACAAGGTTCAGTTGAAGAAGGAAGCCTGTGAGACCTCGTTGTTTCATCACGATTTAATCAAGTTGATCTTTTTGCATGAGCTCTAGAGAGTAGACAGGGACTGGTCCACGTTCATGTTTATGTCTGGCTTCAAGAATGAAACCGGTCTCAATCCTTAGGCTACGAAGACTTCTCCACCAACAGTTAGTCATCGTACAGAAATGAGATCAAGGAGACTCGTGAAATTGAAAGCAAGGAAATAGCTAATGGAGCCCACAAGACCATTGGTGATTCAGGACACACCCCAATAGTCACAGAAAGGGAAAGCTCAGATCAAAGAGGCGGTACAAGAGAAATCTACAAGTGAAACAGTCCAGAGAAGAGTAACCAGGAGCCAGTTAGCTAAAGAAAAAGGCAAGACAGTGGTTACTGAGGGAAGCCCGGTTTCAAAGGGAAGTCTCAATGATTTGCTTCAAGCTATTGACATTGAAGAATCTCCTCAGGTTCGAGAAGACTTAATAGAAACAGGTAAAGACAAAACCAAAAAGGCCAAAACCTCTAAAAAGCTTAAGTTTGATGATCAGGTTTCTAAATTTTTTTTTAAGCCAAGAAGACCGATGAAAAGGCATTCAAAAGAGATTCAAGAGGCACTGCCAGAAGTCAGTGAAACATGGGAGGTAACAAAATCTTATGAAGGACTTATGACTGCATCAGAAACATCATCACAACTGCATAAAAATGACGGAGGTAAGGTAGCCATTTCTCAGCAGGAAGAGTGTAGTTTTGAAGAGTTGAAAGAGAAACTGTAGTTGGAAAATCTTAAAATCGCCAAACTGAGAAAAGCCTCAAGGAAACATGTAATCAAGGAAGCTCATTTTAATAAAATGGAGGCTCCGTGGGAAGATAAAATGATTTCAATACCCGAAGTGGTCAATTGTCATGCTTAATACTACACTTGGACAGTCCCTGCAATTAAAGAAGCAAGACACATCAGAAGGGTTAATGCAAAACTGAGAGCTGGAATCAAAAGTATGAAGAGGCAAATCGAAGATCTGAAGATACAATTAAACTAGCATGAAGGACATCTTAGCTAAAAGACATCACACAGCATGTAAGGCCAAGTCCTAAATTTTGATGAGTTACCTTTTTGCTTATCTTGAAGAATGGTGTCTATATATTCAGTTTGAACAACTTCATGACAATTGGAAAAGCCATTGCAGAAAAAAAGAAAGACCCAAGAAAGTAAAATTTTGATCCTAAGCTGTGTTTTTGAAATTACATAGCAGTTTCGTAGTGCGCTACGAAACTGCTATAGCTGCATATTATCATTCGATGGGCCAATTTTGAGGGACAAAGGGAAGTCTTTTTGGAGCAAGGTACACATGGCATGGAAAACAAAATAATAAAATGCATTTTTATGCAATTAAAAGAAACAAAGGGGATAATTGATTTCGAAGATCCTTGTGGATGCCAAAGCAGAAAAATAGGAACAAATTCCTAATTTTCAGGAACAGTTCAGGGATGAGGCATCAAGAGTCAGCAGGCAGTCTCAAACCATCACCATAGCTAAGCTCAAGAAATCCATTTGTCAGAGAACGAGTTTGAATTGTAATTAATGCTACTACCAACATGATGAGGAGTTATACTTCTAATTGTCTTAGGTCACTAGAACTGTTAGTCAACAATCAGTTACATTAATAGTTAGTTTTAAGTATGAGCAAGTGTCATAGTAGGAAGAATTCGAGTTCCCCTCATGCTGGAGGAGGAATCTCAGCTATGTAAAGAACTCTATATATAGGAGAAAGAGCAATGTACCAGGGGTTGGAAAATTATTAAGAAAATCTCTCATATTGTGCTTTGTGTAAAGACTCTGTTTTTAGTAATACAATATTTTGGCTTTACTTCTCAGGAATCAAAAGGAATTCAATGTTTTGATTGTCTTGTATTGTCTTCTTCCTATTATCTACAGTGGTATGAATGTGTGATTACTTAGAAATCACTAACAGTTCTCTAATTTCCTTCATACATTTGTAAACTGTATTGGTCCTATGTGTATCTGGTGTATTCTCCATATGTTGAATTCTTATGCCCTGACTTATATGTAAAGCTAACATTATTGTCAATACTGAAGCATATTTGACTCCATAAGCCTAATGGATACTTTCTAATTGTATTTCAACCTCCTACACTTGTTCATTTGTTTCGTAGAGTTAGCCATCTTATTCATTATCAAAGTCTTTAATCTTGTGAGAGAGCCCTCTCAGGTTGGGGAGGCTAAGCCTCAGCCTAAAGTAGGTTTGAAACAGTTACTCAAGTTCTACCTGATCAACAGCCTATCAGGGCTAGCTTTTGTGATAACATTTTGGTGCGTTTCAACTTATAGGGTTTCAAAGAAATCTTAGTATCTACCAACTGATAACACTTGTGAAGAAAGTGAGATAGGTTATTGTAGCTGGAGAGTTGATGAAGAGAAACCTCCCTCAGAATTCCAAAATACCTTTTCTTGTAACCAGAAAATGATCTTGAAAAAGACTGCTAAAACCAGAAGACAAAGCTTGACTTTCAGTAGTTTCGTAGTGCAAGTTCAACCATAAATTCCTCCCACCTTAGAACCAATTTGAAGAAGCTGAAAGAGTTTTTTGTGTTTCATTATGTTAGGAAGAAAATCCTCTTTCAGTTTTCAAAATTGAGTTCTCAGCTGCTCAGGAAACCTTCTGGAAGTTTACTAGTAAAAGCAGAAAACAGAGTTTTTTATGCTAAAACATGCTTTTTCAGGGGTTTCATGGCGCGCTACGAAAACACTGATTTCGTAGCGCAAAACAAGATTTTTACACTGTCTATGCTACGAAAACGTGGATTCGTATCCAATTTAAAAATAAGTGAAAGAGGAAAGCCATGAGACAATAGGACATTAAAACTCTCTTTGAATCCTGAATAGTGAAGCCAAAACATTCTACCTAGCATGGAATTCAAGGCATTATAGAGTTCAAGTGCAGAAATGAACATATAAAATAGTGAAACAAAGTTAGTTTATCTATGAAAGAATTCAGAGCATCATTTATGAGTTTTGAGTATCATAAGTAAACACCACTACAATGTAAGTATTGGAAGATGCCATGAAAACAAGAACATACAAGAACTCTTCATGAATCTTGAGTTGTCTAAGTAGAAACTCTGCATTAGGTTAAAAATATACACAGTCCGCACATAGAGCAGCAGCTGAGCCAAAAAGTCTCCAACCTCTTGCTAATTCAACCTCTTGCTTTATATATAGCATTTACAATATGGATTCCCTCATCCCTTATCAAGAGAATTCGAATTTGCTATGAGAGACACCTATTCTAACCATAAAACAAACTATTAAATACAAATGACAGCTAACTAGCAGTCCTAGAGACCTAATACAACTAGGAGTGTAACTCCTTATTATGACTAAACCATATTAACTAAAAATTGAATGCATTATTTGACGGCTGCAACCTCATGAGGTCAAATTTGATGAAGCCTCTCACGTCGTCACCTCATTGCTGATGATAAACCCTAGAAATTAGGGAACATGTTTCCCTGCTTTTAGGTTTAGGATCCTTGAAAGTTGGCATGTGGGACAGAGCCTTTATCTTCTCATCCATGACATATTTTACAAAAATGAAGGAGTTTTTTGTATTCCATGCTGTCTAGAACAAAAACCTCTCTTGGTTTTTTAAAACACCTTTCTAGCTGTCCAGAATCTGTCCTTGAAAAACACGTGCAAAACAAGAAAAATCTTTTCTCTGAAATTAGGGTTTCAAAGAAAGCATAGTATCTCCCAACTGATAACACTTATGAAGAAAGTGAGATAATTTATTGTAGCTGGAGAGTTGATGAAGAGAAACATCCTTTAGAATTCCAAAATACCTTTTCATGTGACCAGAAACGTATCTTGAAAAAACTGCTAAAACCAGAAGAAAAAGCTTGACTTTGAGCAGTTTCATAGCGCAAGTTTAACCATAAATTCCTCCCACCTCAGAACGAATTTGAAGAAAATTAAAGATGTTTTTTTAGTTCGGTATGTTAGGAAGAAAAGCCTCTTTCAGTTTTCAAAATTGAGTTCTCAGCTACTCAGGAACCCTTCTGGAAGTTGACTAGTAAAAGTAGAAAACAAAGTATTTTATGCTGAAACAAGCTTTTTCTGGGGTTTCGTAGCGTGCTACGAAAACTCCTAGTTCAGTGATTTCGTAGCACAAAACACGTTTTTTACACTGTCTGCACTATGAAAATTTGGATTCGTAGTAATTTCAAAATGATGCGAGATATGACTTCTAAACACATGGTGAGGCTTCTAGGAAATGGAATGAGGCTATCAAACTTTATTTGGAAAAGAGATATGACCTTAAAAGACTTCTAACCCTATGACCTAACCCTTAAAGCATGAAATGACCTAGAGACCCTTTAACACCATGACTAGAAGAAGGGTTTGTAAATGAGAATGACACTATTGAGACTCTAATCCTATAAGACTATGACTAGAAACAAGGCAAACTTTCCAAAGTTTAGAAACAAGAATTTTAGGGTGATAACAGTAACCATGAGGGAGTTCTCTCGATCTCTGATTTTGATGTCTGCTCTTCATCAATCGCAACCCATGGTTCTACAGTCTTCTTATTTGAATCTTATTCTTCTAGATGTGGTCCTTCAATGATACCAATATAATCTCTTTTTTGCAATACTCTTCCTGAGCTATGGTGAATATCATTGAGCTCAAAAGGAGATGTTTGGAAGTTTTGTACCTCAACATTGTAAGTGGGCTGAGCTACTTCAATGTGTGCGTTTGGAAATGGTGGTACAGGTAGTTGAGTGGGAGTGTATATTTGAGATGGATGTGGATGGGGTTATGGTTGTGGTGGAGGTGAATGGTAGGATAAAATGGAGTTTGGTATGGAGGATATTAAGGAAGATGTTAAGGATTTGTGGATGGCTCCCATAAGTTCCTTGCCAACCTTGTTGCAAAGATTGGTTTTGGGGTTGAGATGGCCAATGTTGCCAAGGAAAGAGTGTGTTCCAATTACTTTGAGGAGGATGTGCATAAGCTTGAAATTGTGAATAGGCTCTTGCATCATATCAGGTTTAATAGGCTGCCATGGTCCTCTTGGGAGCTACATAAGATAGCTGCATTGGCAATTGACTTGCTCCATTTTGCTCTTGTTAAACTTCCTTCAACCTTGGTAATGATGGAAAATGTTTAACATCATGTGATTCTGCAACACAAATATCAAAATTTTCTTTTCCTTCATCTTGCATTCTTAATATTTCTACTTGTTTTGTTAGATTGCTAAGAATTTTTGTTTTAAAATGATCAAACCAATTTCCAAGTTTAGCTTGACTTACCGATCTTGATGTTGATTTACCTACTCTTGCTTTTCCTCTTGATATGTGTTTGCATGTTTCACAAATTTCATCAAATGATAATTGGTATACATCACCTCTACTCATGAAATTAAGGAGATCAATCCATTCATCTCTAATTGTTCTAAGTAAGAGGGTTTTTAGTGTGTCAGATCATAAATGTTGTCGCTTTGTCCTCTTAACATTATACATGAACCTCTCTATTAGATCCTCAAGGCTCTCATCTTCTCTTTGATTCATTCTAAATATTTCTTCCTTAAGATCACGATCTTTATATTTTTCTAGAAATGCCTTTTGCATATCATTCCATGATTTTATTGAATTAGTCCCTAAACTTATGAACCATTTAAGAGCTCTATCCCTCAAAGTTGTCGGAAACGATCTCAATTTCTGAGTTTTTAATAAGTAACCATAAGATCTACAAATAATTTCAAATTCAAAGAGAAAGGTTTTTATATTCTTTGACCTTCGACCATGAAATTTTGAAAGAAAAGATGGAGGGATGTTCTTCATGTGCACACTACCATCAGTATCTTGAATGGGAAATCCGAGAGGATCTTTCTCATTGTCATCATCTCCATCCATTTCTTCTACATTCTTTGCCATCTTCTTCTTCTACCTGCAAAAGTGAATGGTGATATGGCTCTTACGACATCATGTGATCATTTCGGGGGGTGGGTTGGTGTTGGAGAAATTTTGTTTTTGCTTTTATGATTGAATGAAAATTATAATGCAATGCAATTTTCTACTATTGAAATTAAATATGCCTAATGCAAATATTCTGTTTTTCCAAAAAGTGAAAAGACATGAATCAACTAGGGAAGAAAACAATGCATACTTTGACACCTCCCCGATAATGGCACCAAAAAGTGATGAGCCTTGGTATTGCAACAAGAATGTTGCAACTCCCAAGGCTACTGACTTTAATTATCAACCCGGGGTTCGTACAAACTTAAGAGGTATAGAAACTATGTGTGAAGCATACAATGTGTCATTCCTTTGATGTCATGATGTAATGGAGTGCACGTGCTGAAGTCAAATCCTAAACTAATTGCATAAAATGAAATGCTCGAAATGGAACCTTAACCTATTGCAATAAAGAAAGTACAAGGAAAGAGAATGAAATCAAATGCTAAAACGCACCATTTTCTAATTATCTCCTAAGAGGCTTTGCTTCAAAATAATGCTAAATTAACATGTATGCAGTCCTACTATCCTAAGCATGCAGATTCAAACCATCAAACCTTCTACTGTTGTGCATGTAAATGAATACAATAATTTTTTTTTTCTTTTTGTCTTGATGAAAATGAGGTGGCAGTTTGTAATTCGACTACAGGTTAACTTTGTAACCAATCAGTTGTGCACAAACAGATTCTGTACGTGGATTTTCACCCTAAGGGTCCTGCTTATCTGACCAATCACCGTCGATCCCTCATTGACTTCTCCTTTTATCAAGCACTTCAATCCGCATCGTTGATAACATTTCTCTAGATCCAACGGATATCGCGTCATCCACTCACCAACTAACCCAGACGATTTCCACCATCGATGTTACCCATCCAATCGAACGGTTGTCTCTCAATCTCATTTGAAATCTTGCACGACCGATATCAGGTCGAGAGCGAGCGAGAAAAGTGGCTTCCCTGTGCTACGTGTCGCCCGCTAAGGTTAATCGCATGAATTTTAGGAATATCGTTTACAACCTTTAGGGCGCGCAAGACACCGCTTCCCACTTATCAATACCACCCACGTGCTTAATTCATACTTCTAATAAAGGCACTTAAGGAAAGGTTTAGCACTTAAACTTAGTATTAACACTGAACAATAATTGACCGTGATTTATAAATAAAATGTATGAACAGAGAAAAATACCCAATTAGGGTCCAATATGTCGATACACAGTCATAAGAGAATTTCTGCACTAGAACAATGCGTCCACACCACACTTCAATCAATTATTCAACAAAATGGAAATTATAGAGTCTTGGCCCTCTCGGCTTGATTACAACAGTTTGTCTGACCTCTATTTCAATCTCAAACCCTATCTCTGTCACACCTCTCACTTACTCACTCTATTCTCGATAATCTCTCTGTCATTACATTCTTTCCTCTTTTATGAATCAAATCCTATCCTAACTGCATTGACAACTCAATCTCTATTTTTATCACTCAACCATTAAATCCATATTCTCAAGATATTACACACATATATTCTAACACTCATCTCTTAGTCTAAAAATAATACAGTGATCTAATTATTACAATAATTAAATCAAAGATAAATTCGAGAGATCCAACAATCTAGATTTGGGAATAAGAAGACTAACCAAAGCAACTCAATGATTATTATGAACTTCCAAATATTTTCCAAGGATTAAATAATGCTTGTGATCTTGCAAAAGAACTTACATCAACCATTTAACTCAATCCTACAACAAGAAATCATTAATTCTAAATGAAGAAATAGAAAGAAATAAAAACAAGAGATGCATGTGAATAAGTAATGAAAAGAAGGAAAGAAAATGATACAAAAGGGCTCTGAGGCTCCTGGGATGGCCAAGCCCAAGGAAAATTAGAGACCTATGGAGGAGAATAAGATTTAGAAGTTGAACATGACACCAATCTTCATTATTTTCATCAAAATAATTACATCCCTGCAAGAAAATACAATGGAGTTGCAAAAATACAAGCTCTCTCCACAATAACACTAACGAAAAACTCTTCCCTAGAGGAAAATTCGACTTGGTACTTATACAAAATGATTAAGAATCATTCCCCATGAATGGAGGAAGCTTTCCCCATCAAAATCCCTTGATTAGAAGATCTAGTCCCCAATACTAGGAATTTGCATTAAATGGCAGGGAACACATTCCTAGATTTTCTCAATCATTCCCTAGAGGAAAATTTGACTTGGTAATTATACAAAATGATTAAGAATCATTCCCTATGGATGGAGGAAGCTTTCCCCACTGAAATCCCTTGATTAGTGGATATGCTCCCTTGATTGGTGGATCTGTTCCCTTGATTAGTGGAACACATTCCTAGATTTTCTCAATCATTGGAGTTCCACAATTTGTGCCATAATTCCATAATATCTTGTTGACTTATTATTTATTATTGATCCTCCAATAGTAGGGAACAAGTCCCTAAATTATCTCCTCTTCCAACTCTTCATAATCTGCCCAATATTCTCATAATATTCCACAAAAAAATAAATAATATTGGGCTCAAATATTCAATTATTTATAAACCTTCCTAATGAATATATTAAAGTTAAAAATAAATTATTTAATGCAAAAAGAGAGGTTTAATGTGCTGAAGGATGGTCATGGGCCTTAATTTATGTTTTAAATTAGAGGCATGGGCCCTAATTTATGTCTAATTTAGAGGCCCATCATGAGCATTACAACATCAGTTGTTACGCCATTTTTAGCAGATTTAGCATTGACATGTTGTTATGGCATATTTTGTTATAGGATCTATTGTTACAACATCCGTTGTTACCTATGTTTGTGCTTCTCAATTTGTTTTCTTGATCCCCCAAGTGTAGGTGTAGTGTTGGGTGACATAAACACCTCTTTGGTTGCCCACTTTCAAGCTTTAACAAGCAATATGAAATGGATTTCTATCCCCCGCATTGTAAAGGTCATTATTTTAGTAGTTTCAGTTGTATATTTTGTTATAGCATCAACGTTTACAGTAGTTTCAACATTTTCAACATTAATGGGTGTTAAAACATAAGTTGTTACAATGTTTTCAACATATTGAAAATTGGCATTTTGTTATGGCATCTGTTGTTACATCATCTTATGTTACAACATCCAGTGTTACATCATTTTCTTCTCAATTCATTGTTACATATTTTTGTGCTTCTCAATTTGTTTTCTTGATCGGTGTAGTGTTGGGTGGTAGAAACACCTCTTTGGCTGCCACTTTCAAGCTTTGACAAGCAAGATGAAATGGATTTCTACCCCCTCAATTGTTACAACATCTTTTGTTACAGAATTTGATGTAATGGTCATTATTTTAATAGTTTAAATAGTAGTAGTTGTTATAGGATCAACTTTTACAACAATTTCAACATTTTCAACAGTAATGAGTGTTACAACATCAATTGTTACAACATCTTCAATAGATTTAACATTGACATGTTGTTATGGCATCTGTTGTTACAATATCCATTGTTATAGAATTTGCTTCTCAGTCTGTTGTTACCTATGTTTGTGATTTTCAATTTATTTTCTTGATCCCCCATGTTGTACCTTTGTAGACAGTCCTCAGCTAAAGAACTGTGCCAAAGATCAATGCGAGGAATTGAGAGGAATAGAAAGAGGAATTTAGAAGGCTAAAAATTCTCCCTGAACATTTAATCATCTAATAATAGTAGAGATGTATCGATGAGCCTTTATAGTCAACACAAATATATTCAAGTACAACATAGAATTAACAATCTAAAGATTTTTGGGCAGTAAATTAAACAAATTATTTAATTTCTCATTGATTTGTGAACATAACTTTTCAGAGGGACGTTAGGGAGACTGATACTCAATATAGCCCTTCCCAAGGTCCTATACTATTCTCAAATATACACAGAAACAGACTATGAAATTACAAGAAGAACTCACAAGTACATAATTTTTGTCATGAACAAAAACCAGAAGACTTTGATTATATCCAAGTTGAAAGTATTATTGCAATATTAGAAGAATTTGCTCTATGTATCAACCCTTTCTTATTAAAAAATAATGTTTATATAGAGTGCTTTAGAAAATATCATATCTCTTAAAATATCTACATTCAAAGTATTCTTTATCCAAAGCCTTGGATAATGTTTAAACAACTTTTAAGTTTTAACTAAAAATAGAAAGCTCCTCAGAAAACTACTCCAAAAATGTTTGCATTTGCGTTTGATTTCTACATTCAGATTCAATATATTTGAAATTGCACTGTTATTGTTGCTCAAAATTCTTAATAGATTTGATTCGTTGCTAATATTTTGCATTGATAAGTTGATTTTGTTGAAAAAATTGACCATCTACTCCTATTAGCCTCTTGGCAGGTGGCCCGAAATGGATCCAAATATGCTCCCTAAGTCTTCAAAAGCTAGTAAGATCATCTAAAAGATCAAAACAATCGCATGCCAAGAGCCCTTAGAATGGCTAAAAAAACACTATCGAGAAGCAAAAACCTTGAGAAAACCATGAAAAAACAGAGTATTGTAAGTGTGGACAATGAATGCATAGTAGCCGTCAGATCTAGCTGATCAACGGTTCAGATCTGATCGACAGATCGCAATCGGCACAGGCAATCAGCGGATATTGGCGCAGACTATATGGAACTGATGATGGCGATCAGCGTATGCAACGTGGACCGTCGATCAAGCATGCAGATAAACAGCCCACACTGCATCGCAGGTTTGCTATCGGAGATTACAAAGAATGCTTGCAAATGGCCTGGGGCATGAGTGACATACGATTGCGATCAGATCGCATCGCTATATCACATCAGAGCAACACCATGGAGTGGGGCCTATGCACATGTATATGTGCGGTGCGATTAGCCAGACCCGATGACTGTATAAATATTATTGCATAGATTTTGAGATCCATGAAACACCATTTTTAATGTATTTTCAAAGTTTTCATTTATTAAACAAAAGGTGAAGGATGAAGTGTCAATGCAATAAGTCGAACCCGAAAGGGTTCCTTAAAGCCATTATATACTATTTCAGATCCACCGTAGGCCATTTTTACGTTATTTTCATGATTTTTAACGAATTTCAAAATACAAAGGGAAGCCTGGGAACAAGCCATTAGTGACTTGCGATAGCAATTGAGGGTGGACCCTATAGAGGAATAAACCATGTTTAAAGACTTTTGAAGTCCAAAATGAACAGAGCTTGGGGGGATTTCAAAGTGTTGCAGCATTTTTCTGTGTAAAACAGAAAACAATCATTTGGTATTTGAAAGGATGTTAAAAGCCCAAAGACCCATTCCTTTACAGAACAAAGTCCAGGAAACAGAGTCTGGAAAACAAAGGCTAGGAGACAAATTGCCGGGAGACAGATGGCCAGAAAGGGAAAAAGGGCCACAGCACGGTGCAGCCTGCAACAGAAGTGATCATGGAGCATCGCTAGCATGAGCAAGCTCCTTGACAGTGCAGCGAATTACTAGAATATGGTTACTCTGTTGTTAGAAAAGAAACCTCCAAGCTCATGCGTGCCTAGTCATGGCACCAAACAGTTAAAAATACAGAGGGGATAGATTAAGACCTCTCGAGCCTCAAAAGGCTCGAGAGCATTGTAAAAGGCCTATAAATATTTGAAAGTTTAGAGGAACAAGGGTTCAACTTTTGGATACTTTGGAGACTCTACTCCTATAGCTTCTCATCTTCATTCCAATAATACAAGCTTCTTTTGCTGTTACATGTTCAAATCTAATTTTCTCTTCTATTCTATGCTTGTCATGCGGAAAGAGTTATTTTTGCAGACAAAACTAACCTCCCTAGGAGTCTAAGACTCTCTAGTGACAAACAGAACAAGTAAGAGCAATCCTTCTCTAAATATACATCATCCTATGAGTAACCAAGTGTTTTTCGATCTTACCTTAGGTCCAACGCTTGTTGTAGCAGCCTAGCTTCATTGATCCAGATGAGCTCCTCCTTCACTTTGAAACCTACATACACTAACAATCAAACGATTACATAACACCTGAATATTCCATAAAACAAAGCATATTCAACATATAGACCAAGGAGTATATGAAACAATTCATTAACAACAAATCATTGAGAAGAATGGACTTATTTGTATTAAGGAAACCAAAAAGAAACCATTACAACCTGAGCCTTGGTGTTGTGCAATTCCCTCCCAGGGTCCAGCAAGAGATTTCCTCTACTTTGACAAGCTCACCCACTCCCAATATGGCAACAAGGAAGGATAGTGATCTCTCCTCACAAGTCAACAATGGAAGTCCTAATTCCAGCAGCATTTACCCTTTAAATGTTCAGCTTTCAAACTCCCCTCCTTTGGCCCAATGCCTGTATTTATAGTGTTCTAGAGGAAGTTATTCAGGTCCAACATCAATGGGATACTCCCTCTTTTGGATGGGGTAGCTCCTCTCTTGATGGGATAAGTTCCTCTATCATAGGGATGCATGAACCATCGGGAGGCGCTCAATACACGTCAAACACTCTTCTAGAAGGCTCTAGAAGTGACCACAAGTAACTTTTTTAAGATGAAACTCGCGGCTTTTGACCTTTACAGGGGTACGCACCCATCCTTTGGCTTACAGAGCGTACAAGTACGCAGGTACAATGAGTTTGGGATGCGTACA
>APFE030125190.1:0-17803 GCA_000404065.3 Pinus taeda | reverse complement strand
TAAAGTGTATTTTTATATTCAAATAATTTACCAAATTTAGATTGTAAAATTTTTGATATTAGATTGTAAAAAAATTGTTTTTGATATATCAAATAAATTTAAATTTGATATTATCGTTAAAAACTTATATGGGATAGTGAAGACTATCTTCCTTTTCCAAATATGTTGGAAAGAAGGCTTGTTGTCTTACTCATGGCTCACTAAATCTGTTGGAGCCCCATATATGATTTGAACCACTCTTATCATTACCAACCACACTGGAAAGAAATATAAAATGAGCATGAGTAGCAATTCCATGTTTAGATTAACCCATTCCTTTTTTCAATGGAACTCCAACTACTGAAACATACATGTTCTATAATGTACTTACCTATGAATATCACTTAACCAGGTATGTAAGGAAAAAATTGGTGATTTCATTCATTGTATAAGCGATGAAGAAACCCTAAATTAAAATAGTATTTCGAGTGTTATGAATACTATTCTTTATCAATATTCTTGAACATAATGTTGGTCCAAATCAATCCCATAGAGTCCTTGCTTTAGCTTGACTTAGCGAAAAAGTAGTGTTATGAAATACTATTTCTTGATCCAATTTCTTGAACTAATGTTGGTCCATCATATGCTCTAGGATCATATGCTTAAAGCTTGATTAGCTTGAAAATAAATTAGCTGGCAATGTGTATTGTGCCAAATAGAAGTCTTTTCCACCCCTCCCTCCATAGAGATAGAAGTGGGTGAACAAAAATTGATTGTAGTTCCGGCATAAGAAAAACAATGTATAATATCTTGAAGAGAAAATTATTCTAATTGGCCATTATATATTGCTAACATGAGTAAATCCAACAATGAGGATTTTGAGTAACTGGCCCAACAACTAAAATGGCTAAAATAGTAATAAAAATCCGTCCCAATCTCCAATGAAAATCAGTAAGTTGGGTAATGTAATGAAAATCAGTAAGTTGGGTAATGTTCCATCATGTCATGAGTAGCACTTGCAGTATAAGATGTAAATCAAGTTGTTCTTGCAGTTGTTTCTGTAGTATTATACAATTTTATCAAAATAATGTACATTAATAACCCCAAAATATCAAATTATATCCAACAATAAAGAATAAACATCTCTTGTTAATTCCTTCATTTCTTCCCATTGAATCTTTTGAAAGGAAAGGATGATAAGCAAAGCAAAATTTTGCCAACAAAAAACTAACCATTACCAAATTTATTTACAAGCTTAGAATACATTTAGATGGAAAAATGGTAGGTCTATTTTAAAAAGCTAGCCAACAGAGCTCTGTTTTGTCACAAGCTTCAAATCGATTGAATTTAGAAATGATTTAGAGAGCTCTGTTTTGTCACAAGCTTCAATATCGATGTCCAAATCAATTGAATTTAGAGATGATTTACAGAGCTCTGTTTGGTCACAAGTTTCAAAATCAATTGAATTTAAAAGTGAATTGAATCAATTAAATACAAAAACATAAGTTTAGCTAGCTGTTCAAAGCATCCTATTGTAGTATACCCAGAAAGAAGGAGGGAGCCATTTTCCAAAACGGAGTTTTTTATCTCTGTTTTGTCACTACCTTCAAAATCAATTGAATTTAAAAGTAATTTCCAGGCCTGCAAGCTTGTGCATATTTTGCCTTTTAACATGGACATGCAAAGGAGATGCGAAATTGGAAACAATTCAAATTCAAATTCATAATTAGAAGCTTCTGATTTTATCTATTTAAGGGAAAAAGAAGCACTCTCATCCTAGAGGCCCTCAAATGTCTACACAAGCATGATGAGGAACAATTGAAGATAGCCCCCATAGCTGCCGAATACAAGCTCGACACACTTACCTCGTGGAACAACTACATTTAGACATTCCAAAATTGTCTATTGTTAAGTTGGTGTTGGAAACACTGAGAGGGGGGTGAATCAATATTTCTTTTCAATTGTGACTTTTACCAGTTAGATCACTTATATTTAGAACACAAAATGAACAATAAGAATAAATGCTTTTATTAATTTCTTTAATAAATCATGTACGATGTATATAGGGCTCCAACCCTAGATGAAGCACCAACTTGGACTTTTGTGAGGCTCTGACCTCTAGGGCACCAATCCGATCTTCCCAAGGCACCAACCTTGCATTTAGAGGCTCCAACCCCTAGGGCACCAACCCTTCTCTGGTACAGGCTCTGACCTGGTTTCTTGAGGACACCGATCCTCTAGGGCTGCAACCCTATCCTCCACGGCACCAACCTTGTCTTTTCGAGGCTCCAAGCTCTTGGGCTCCAACCCACTGCAATACTTCGTCAAGATATGTTTGGTAGTAACTCACGGCTCCCAAAATCTTCTTCACCGAGCCTTGTTAATCATTAGATTCACTTTAGTCTTCCACTTTACATCATCAATGACAACCTTGTCAATTAGAAGGTATCACCACTACACTTCATCGTACCCAATCAAATCCTCCAAGTTTACTTCATGATGACTTCAACTCAACATCGTGTCTCCAAGGATGTTTACAAGGCTTCTTCAAGTCTTACTCATCCACACATCACAGGTTCTAGGTGACTGTTCTTTTCATAGGTCAATAAACTTCAGAGCCAAGCTTCAATTTTCCTATGAGCAATAATCCTTCAATGCATCAGACCACTGTTCAAAATATCACACTACCTAATGCACCATGTTGCACAAAGACTTCAACAATGACAATCCTTGCACCACACTACACCACTGTCCAACGCACCATGCTGCACCAAGACTTCAACAATGACAATCCTTGCACCACACTACACCATTGTCCAATGCACCATGCTGCAACAAGACTTCAGCGATGACAATCCTTACACCACACTACACCACTGTCTAATGCATCATACAATACCAACTTCAATTCTGCACTGCTCCAAACACCAAACTATACCACTGATCTGTCTTCACACTTCCCAAGAAGAGTTAGCACCACACTGCACCAAGTCTGCACCAACTCTTCAAAGAAGATCACACTGCACTTTTTGAAGTTTATCACTGGTCTTGAGATTATAGCACCGTGGTACTGAGGCAAGGTGTAGTCCTAAGCTTTCAATAGATTTGAGCTCCAAGTTACCAACAAAGTTTGCAATAAGCTAATTTTCCTAGTTCTTGTAGTTCAACCATAGGTCTGTACAAATCTGGCCCTTCACACACTTCTGAACCCCCACTATTGTATATTATCCGTAGTCCTAGCTTCAATTTTATTGATCCACGGATATATATATATATGCTACTTGTAGGTCTGTACTTTTGTCAGGACCGAGAAAGACTGCTATCCCACTGAAAGACCTCTGCTGCAAATATAATAAAGAGGTATTGTTTTGAGGTCTGGTGCAAACACAGTTGTATCAACAAACCACAGTTCCAAAGGTCTGTGTGATCACAGGTACGGAGTTTATTCACAGTCCGAGGCAACCTTAGCAATAGACACATATCCGAAATAGTATGCCACGGATAGGTCTATCCTTCACGAGTTCTACCACAGTGCACTGAGATTCACCACAGGTTCTCTGAGATTCACCATAGGTTCACCAAAATTCACCACAACTATACCAAGATTCACCTAAGGAGATGTTAAAGTGTAATCAATTATCTATGTTCATGAGCTATGAACACTGTTCTATCACCAAACTCCTGTGTGGATGAAGCTGATTCGAAAGAGGAGGTGTCCGCATATATATATAATATATATTATATATATATATAATATATTATATATATATATATATATACACATTTACCTTTCAACGAACAACCATATCCCTTAAGTGTAGGCCGACATGAAAAAGAGCTTAGGTCGGCTTAATGACCAAATTAATTTCCTTATCTTTAAAAATTCATATCTTAGAATATTTGGAGTTTCAGGGCATGTGAAAGCTCATTAGAAAGCTAAAAATATGCTCTAAAAGATGGCATAGGTATCATGTTCAGATGCTACCTCTAAAGAGTGAGAAATATGTTTTTATGTGGCTGGTCAATAGATGGTGCAGGAAAAATAGAGGACAGTGGAAATTCTTCATGGATGGGCTTCATGTCATCAAGGGAATCTTTCATCATTAGGATCATCAAGTGTGATCATCAAGGTGAGGTAAGGACATGTCCTTCATCAAGTATAGTCATCAAGGTGATCATCTTTTCTTCACCAAGTGTGGTCATTCATCATTTGGAACCAGGCATCTCAAGAGTATTTTCCATCTCAGCTAGTGCCATATTGACATAAATGAAAACCTAGATTAACAATCACCCCCTTTGTCATTGATGGCAATATTCTTGCCCTTTCAACATTCTCTCCCCCTTTGACATCAATGGCAAACGGGGGGCCCAAGTACTCCCCCTGTCAAGCTGCTTCTTTTCTTTACGGATAGTAGTACTTCATAGGTATGTTACTCCCCCTGTCATGATGCTCTTCTTTCTGGCAATGTGGTTGATGATAGATGCGCTTACATTCCTTTATGTGATGAACCAACTCCCCCTGTCTGCACAACCTCCTCCAACTTAGGAAAGATTACTTGCTTAGTGATCAAGTGGAGGACATCTTCAACAACAGTCCATTGGATAGATAAGAGATCATGTTCTTCAATGGAGTGTTCCTAATAAATGATCTATCAAAGAATGATTGACAACATAGCTCATCAAGGATTTCATAAGGCTCATTCACGGATGGCTTCTGAAAGAATGCTTAATCATCATAAGCTCCCCCTAATTGTATGCATGGTTTTCCTTTTGGCAGAGTCTCCCCATCAAATACTTGGAATATCAAGGATGACTTCATCAAGTCAACAACATGTGTTGTTGGCTAGAGTGTTCAAGAGACTTTCGAATTCAATTTTCTCCCTTCTCCATACTTGTATAACTTTCTTCTCTAGCATGGTTCTTCCTTGTGTAGGGGCCTAAGTCAAGTTACAATCACGTGACAGATGTCCAATGTTATGACACTTGAAGCACTCTATGTTGTTCATGAATAAGAATTCATGAATTCTTCTTGCAAAATTGCTTCTCAGAGATTGACGGGGACCATTATATCCTCTACAATCTTTTGCCACGTGTCTAAAGTTTGTACACGCATAACAATAACCAAGAAATATACTTTGGTACCTGGGAGATGGAGATTTCCTTGATGTACTTCTGAAGTCTTTCTGCCTTGAGATACTTTGATGATAATCATTGCTTCATGCATCCTTGGTACCATCTGCATTTCTTCTTGGAGTAGGATTTCTTCCAATGTCAACTTGACTCTTGCCTTTGTTGGAACTAGGAGCATCAATATTTCCTTTTGGCTTCCTCACATCCTTGTTGTTTGAAGCATTAGGGTTTGCATCATTCTTGCTTGAGGATTCACCTGCATAGCCAAGACCTGATTTATCAAGGGGTGACCTTTGATGACTTAGAATGTCATCTAGGGTTTGAGAACTTTTCAAGTTCTTATTTAGCAAGTCAACTTCCTTTTTAAGAAAGACAATTTCTCCTTTCAACTTTTCACAATCTTCATCTTTCATAACTAATTGTTTCTTCATTTCTTCCATCATCCTTGTTACTTCATGTGTTTCGATTCAAAGAGAAATGACATTTGATTTTAGTAGGAAAATCTCTTCATCCTTTTCTTTTAGTTGACATGTCATAGTATTTCTTTCTTTTTTTGCTTCATCAACTTATCTTTCTATGAATGCCAAAGCTTCCATTTGCTTCTTAGCTCCTTGTGCTTGTTTCCTTGCTTCTTCTATTTGAGATCTAAGGGGGGAGACCTCTTCCTAAAGCCTAGTAAGGAAGGGGTCTATACGCTCCCCTTTCTACATCCTCGTGCATCTCAACTTCTCCTCAAGATACATCTTCCATTGCTCGGAAGATCCTTCATATAGTGTAGCAAGTGCCTCCCACATCTGTCGGGCAATGTCTTTGTCAACTATGTGAGATACCACGTGATCTCAAACCCCATCAAGAATCAACCTCTTTACTTTCGCCATCTCCTTCTTGTACTTCTTAAGTAGATCTACATCTGCGGGTACAACTACCACACTATCGATGTAATTCTTGAGATCATGTTCATCTAGAAGGCAGGAAATTCAAGCCTTCCAGATCACATAGTTGGAGGCTCCCTCCAACAGATCTTGATCTCTCAACCCTGCTGATGACATCTCTAAAAAAAAGGTCAAATTCCTCCTCTTCTCCTCTGTGCAGCTTTTGCCCAGCTATTCACACTCCCTTCTGGAGTGATAAACTCTGCAGACAACTACTACTACTCTGCTAGGAAAATTTGAACTTTTGTGCTAGAAGTTCCTTAAGAAAAGAAATTCCCTCAATGTGTGCTCTTCCTCCCTCCTGACGCTATTTTGCACTAGCAAAATGCTGCAAAATATCTGCATCCTACATGAAGATCTAATTTGCAAGGAAACTGCTGGTACTCCCTCTGCCTTTGTCAAACTTTGATCTGGAAAATTTAGTTTCTTTGTCGACTCTCTCAGAGAAATGAATTTTCTCAAAAACTGACCCTCTTGGCCCAAGGTATTGCGCTGCCTTGAGGGTTTTGAACTGTTCCCTTTGCAGAGATTCGAACTGCCTCCTCCCTTCTACGCTGAGCTCTCTGGCTTGCAATTTGTGCTCTGATACCATGTGAAAATTCGGCTAACCCCGAATCCTACTCTAGCAACTAATAATGTTTCTTCTATTTGTTAAATTAATCAACCAAATTATTTGCAATTTCCTACAGAAAATATCGAAACATATACACTGCAGCCTTCATAAAATAAATACTGCAAAAGTAATAAAAACATTGGAAGAATAGATGCACACACAATAAAACACCATTATTTTTGGACCAATGTCCTCGGAAAAACCCAACTTGGGAAAATCGGTGTAGCAACTGAGGGTTTTATTATTATGCAGTAGTAAATCTGAGTACAAATTTATGGAAGCTGAAATCTAGCTTTCCATACAGAGAAAATGACTAACAGAAGTCTAGTGAGAAAAATCTCACTTCCACCAGTGATCCGACACTGACCTTAGCTCAAGATGCGCTGCTCCTTGCTGCCTATGTGCTGCCTCCCTGTTACCCTACACAAATTTGTGTCAGCCTTGATTGGAGCAACGTCTCTCTCACTCAACTGCTGCTCTAGAAACTTGATCTTCTGGCCTCCGGGCTCCCACTCCAGCTCCTACCACTGAATCTTGACTTCTCCTCAGCAAAATATAGATCTCACTCTGAAGCTCTGCGTTGCTTCTCTACAATGCATTAGCGTCTCTGTGGAGTACATTGTCTCTTTGCTATTCACTCACCGGATTGGAAAAAATTCCTTCTGGCGTTACTATCACTGCCCCTCTCTCACTGCTTCGAAACTACTAAATCACCTCCGACAGCACATAACTGCTACTTTGGAGTTCGATTTCCCAGCAATATCGAATTCCTGGTGGCTCCAAGTGTGTTCTCCAACCCCCATCGAATTTCTTCTTATAATCTCTCTTTGAGACATCAACGACCAAGATTAAAACATAATTGATGGCTAAGATTAACTAGAACTTGATCCATGTCTTCTTCTAGAAGATTTCACCATGACTTAATTAATACACTTTAATTAATCAGTTTTCCTGAGTTTAGACTTATGCACCATTAAAAAAAGATTAATTATTTTAATTAAGTCGTCTCTAGGTGGAATTTCCAGAAACGATTTCTGGGTTTTGGAGAATACATGTATTCTAGCCCGTCTACCAAATTTCATGGCTAGAAGATAACCGATGCTATAAAAACTAACAATAAGCAGGCGAATGTGGTCTATAAGGCGATGGAACATTTTAGACCATATATTCTCAAGAACCATGTCACGATGTTTGTTCCTCACCCTGCTGTTAGGTCACTGTCCTTGCAACAAGAGCTGGGCGAGAGGAGGGCCAACTGGATGACCTACCTCCAAGAATATGACTAAGAGTTCAAGCCCGCTCACACAGTTAAAGGGCACGAACTATGCAAATTAATTGTTGAAGCCGTAGACCAACAAAATGAAGAATCATAACACTGGGATCATGAGATTGAGATGTACCAAAATGAACTCACCGAAACTCATGAATCTTCACCATGGTTCACCGACCTGAAGTAGTATTTAGGGGAAGGGACTTTACCTCCTACCTTATTTGCGAAACAGAAAAAGGCAGTGCGACTCAAAGCCGTATCCTACCAACTAATACAAGGAAATTTGTTTCATAAGCACCACCATGGCGTGTTACTCAGGTGTTTGGAATATGATGAAGCCCAACGGGTGCTAAAGGAGCTACATGGTGGACTGGCAGGAGGCCATTATGCAGGGAACACGACTGCTCATAAGATCACGAGGGCAAGATTCTACTGGCCCACCCTTTTCAAAGATGCACACACTTATGCTCAGAAATGCCCCATCTGTCAAAAGCACACAGGAAGACAACCTCGGTCAACTGCTCCCCTACAGTCTATAACAGTGGAAGAACCTTTTCAACAATGGGGACTGGATGTCATCGGGGAAATCATGCCACACTCATCAAAGCAGCATAGGTATGTACTCATGGCCATAGACTATGTGAGGCACCCATTTCCCTACCGTGCAAAACCGAATCGACACCCTCCTTAAACTAGACGAGGAGAGACAAAAGGCTAGGAAAAGTTTGTTGTTCACCAAATCCGAATCAAGAGATGGTTTGATAAGAAATCCGCAGGGAACAATGAGTTCATTGTGGGTGATCTAGTCCTCAAATGGGACAAGGCCCATGAGGACAAAGGTGAACACACCAAGTTCTAGGTCTTGTGGATCGGTCCTTTCCAAGTAAAGGACAAAAATGGCCACCACACCTACAGACTGCAGACTCTAGGAGGGAGGGTTGAACCCCTTCCTGTCAACGACCAAGACCTTAAGTTTTACTTCACTTAGTAGCCTTCACAATTGCTTATTCATCCTGTACTGTAGTTTCTTTCTTGTCCTTTCCTTTTATTAGCTTTTCCTTTCATCTTCACCCTTTCACCCTCTTTATACCTTTTGTTTTGGAGTCCTTTAATAATGTTTTGCCTTGAATAAAGCATCTGGAACATCACTCTGAAGTTGAGGTAGCCCCTACACTGGTGTCTGAGATATGTTTCTTTCTATGTTTGCACTTGACCGGACCTGAAGTCGCGACCAGGGTAGAGTGTTGAACTTTGCAGTAGTGGGGAACTCGATGTCATCCGTGGTACCCTATCCTTCAACAGTTAATCCTAATGGCTGACTTGGTTGGAAGTTTTGAATGAATTGGTTTATCCGGTTGGCTCGAAAAGTGGAGGGGGAGAAAAATTTAATGAGCATACATATTTTGGGAAAATAATAAAGTGTCTGAAAAACTAGAAACAACCTCTCTTACAAGTAAAATAAGTCAAGATCCCTTGTTCACCCAAGCTAATAAATGCCATACGATTAAGTGCAAATAAGCACATGTGAATAAGTGCCAATGAGCACATGAATTAAATTAAGGGCAAAAGGACTGAGAAAGGCTTCCTGTGTAGAGAGGCGATGTGACGACTCCGCTCGGGTACTGTCTAGGCTCGCTAGCAATAGACCAACGTTTGCTATTTCTAGGGGTAGTGACTCCGTAGGTACTATGCAAGCTCACTGGCAACAGAGTAACTCCAGAGATTTGTAACCACCATATCGAAAATCCTTAAAGATCATATCATTATCCGACTCCTCTACATCGAGCCAGGAAGAATGGTCCTTATTTTGTGTGTGACAAAAAGCCGAATCTTAGTAGCTTAAGATTGCTGATCAATATCAAGGGAAGACCTGGAAGCATCAGTGGGAATCACAACCTTAAGACGAAACACTCATTAAGGTCTGCTTTACCCAAGGCCCCTTGCATCCAGAGATATTGACGTTCTACTGGTGAATCACCAATTGTTGTAGTTGCTGCAACGACCTTCCAAAATTCCCAACCCTTCAAAATTTTGGAGCCCTTGTACCATCCCCGTGACTATTTCCTATTCTTGACACCTCTTCGGTTGACCTAAACCCTTTTCATCCTGGCACAAGCCTAACTCCCGAAAACCTTCAAAGGCTTGTGATCTTGCCTTAAGTCACGGGCCGCATCGAAATGACCCTTATGAGCCTAAAAATCGTGACCATGTGACCCACCCTAATTTGTGATTTAGTCAATTAAGACGGGACCCGCAGCCTTAAGACGAAACACTCATTAAGGTCTGCTTTACCCAAGGCCCTTGGCAGCCAAAGATATCGACGTTCTACCAGCGAATCGCCAATTGTTGTAGCCCTTGTACCATCATTGTGACTGTTGCCTATTCTCGAAACCTCTTCAGTTGACCTAAACCCTTTCCATCCCGGCACAAGCCTAACTCCCGAAAACCTTCAAAGGCTTGTGATCTTGCCTAAGTCATAGGTTGCATTGAAATTGTTGATTTGGAGTAGCATCGGATGTGCTCTAGCCACGAAAATTGGTGGAGAGGCTATAGCACGAGATCTCCAAGACTCGGAAATGGTTTGGGCATAATCTAACCAATTTGAGAAATATTAAAATAATTAATATTTTTAATGGAGTTCCAAGTCTAAACTTAGGAAAAATAAAATATTAATGTGAATTAATATAAAACTGGGTTAGAATGGTCCAAAAGTCATCAATCAAGCCAAATCTAGTCTTAGTTGTTGATTAGAGATTTAATCTCGATTCTTGATGGACCAACAAGAAAAGTATAAGAGGAGGCTTGAGGGTTAGTGGGAGGACACACCGAGATTGATCAAGAACTCGATTTTCTAGGGCAGGGTTTCCTGAGGAAATTGAGTGAGTGATCTGAGTTGCAGCTGAGTGGTAGTGAATACATAACAGAGAGGCAGAGTTAGTATAGGGAGTATCAGCGCAGAAGTCGGGAGAGGTTGACGCAGAGCCAGCTAGAGGCCACGTAGAGGCAGCCAGGAGCTGCGCAGAGCTAGTGAGGGCCAGCGTGTTAGACGCTAAAGCTCGAGAGGCTGACGCAGAGCCCCGAGAGGCTGACGCTGGGCCAGAGAGGCTGACGCAGGCCTTAGAGGCAGCGCTAGGAGATTTTCGTGGGACGGATTGGAGCTGGAGAGTTGGATAGGGTGATGCAGTCACTATCAGGGTGATGCAAAGCAACAGGAGCTGCACTGTTGCTGTGGGATCGTTCATCCGATGATTTAGCTAGAATATCTGTCTCCGACTGAGAGGTACTACTACCAAGGGCATTCTTTGTTGGGTGAGCCATTTCTGGCACCCAGGTTGTATTATGAAAACTGCATATTAATAAAACCCTCTGAATAGCTGCACCGATTTTCCCGCATTGGGTTTTTCCGAGGACATTAGTCCAAAAGCAACGGTGTCACTTGTGTGCTTGTTTCTTTCAGTTGATGATTTGTATGTGTTGATACTGTACTTGTATTTATTTTCAGTATTTACATGGTAAATAACTTGTTAAGCAATTGAACAAGTAGGAAGAAACAAATCAAATAGTACAAGAAGAATTTCTAACGGATAGACTTAGAAATTCCAACATGGTATCAGAGCATGGTTGCAGAGCATAGGATAACTGAAGGCATCAACCGAGCAGAGCAGCAGCAGCAGAAACAACTATACTGAGTGACAGAAGCTGTTCCTAGCAGCAAGTAGCAAGGAAGGGGTGATGCAGAGAGGCTGCATCATCAGTTCGAGCCAAGAGGAGGATCAGTGCTAAGGCAGAAAGGAGCAGACCTGACCTACGCAGTCCCCAGTCATCTTTCTCAGTTAGGAAGGATCGACGCTGTGGGCAGGAGGTGCAGATTTTGTTAGTGCCGGGATTGTGCAAAGCCTAGAGGCTCAGACCTTCAGATTGTTGAGGTATAGGAGGCTGTGGGTGAGTTGTGGAGCGACGCTGGTGGGGTACTGTGGTGAGAACAATACCTAACAGGGCAAGACCAAGGAGGCGGGAGTTGCTGCCGAGGATTTCTAGCCAAGAAATCCAGATCAATGGTGCAGTCGTGCAAATGATCGGAGTGGGGCATCTCGACATTGGCAGAGGGGTTTCAAGGAGGGAAATCGAGGCTCAGAGGGAGTCACACCGAAAACTTCCAGACAGGAAGTTGAGAGACTGGAAAGAGTCAAAAGAGGAGTAGCGAAATGGCAGTGAATGGGCTAAGAGATTAGGATAGACTAGACAGAGCTTGGAACTTCATAGTCTGGAAGGCCATGATCTTATCCATTCTAGACAGGTATTGCATCAAACACTTCGCCTTGAAAACGATAGCGATCCCAGTTGACCCGGCTGAAAATGAGAAGTACGAGGAGGCAATGGCCAGGGTGAAGTGCATCATTCTTGACAGGGTCAAGGATCATGTGGTACCACATATTGCTGAGAAGGGTACGATAAATGAGATGTGGGATGCCCTGAAGAAGTTGTATCAACATACTTCTGTGCAAAGGAAGATGCTTCTAGAAAATCAACTGCGGTCATACCAGATGCAGAGGGGAGAGCAGATAGATATCTTCCTCAGGCATTTGACAGAGATCCGGGACCAACTGACTTCCATGGGGGCCACGCCAGATGAGGAGATGTTGGTGAGGACCGCATTGAACGCAGTCTCATAGGATTTGCAGGTATTTGTCCAGAGCTTACTGGGCAAGGCAAGTCTTCCGGATTGGGAGGAACTGTGGGCGACCCTTCGTCAAGAAGAGATCAGACGACTGACCAAGGCAGGAAGCAGCAGCAAGGGGGTCAGAATCAAAAAGGAGGAAGAGGAGGATGCTACCCTAACATTTGCGAGAAAGCAGGAGAAACGAAAGAAGCAGGACCTCTCCGAGGTCAAATGCTTCCATTGTGGGGAACTGCCTACTCTGCGAACTAGTGTCCGAGGAAGAAGAGCAAGGGAGAGGCTTCTGAGACTAAGGCAGCGCCAACGAAGGCAGAGAAAGAAGTGGAGACAGACGATGATTGTGCCATGAGTGCTCATGCGCCACTTGAGAAGAAGTGGGGAGACATCGAGCTGTAGTCAGACGGACTACAGACAATGAGGGGCAGGATCCTTGAGGTACCCAACCTCTTGGATTATACCTTGCTACGGGAGCCCCGAAGAGAAGTAGCAGGACTGACGAATGTCAATAGAGATAGGTGTAGATGGAGCGACAGAGGGTGATACAGTGCAGGAGTTCCAGGACAACGTGAGGCAGCAGTGCGAGATGCATGGAGTTGTTGCAGCAACGCAGAGGTTAGTAGAGGGAGCACTTGTCAGCGACAGAGGGAGCTTCAGCATCGGGAGCATTTCTAGCCTGACAGAGATGTCAGAATTGGGAGGATCAGTTCTTACTTCTCAGTAACTGAGTTGCAGTGCAACAGTTAGCAGTGGCGGTGCTATGGGCAACACGATGCAGCATGATGATAGGGGATGCACTGCAGATACAACAATGGTAGTGGCAGGGCCATGGGAAGCACCATAGATGCAGAGGGGACTGTCGTACGGATGCAACAGTGGCAGTTGCAGGGCAGAGCATGTTGGGCCGGGAGGCCTAGCATCAACATAGGGACTGATGCTGGATGATCAGGGTGATACTCAGTGAGGAGTATTACTAGAGCACAGTCCTCACTAAGAAGGAGTGTTGATTTGGGGTAGCATCGGATGTGCTCTAGCCACGAAAATTGGTGGAGAGGTTATATCACATGAGATCTCCAAGACTCGGAAATGGTTTAGGCAAAATCTAACCAGTTTGAGAAATATTAAAATAATTAATATTTTTAATGGAGTTCCTAAGTTTAAACTTAGGAAAAATAAAATATTAATGTGAATTATTATAAAAGTCATGGATCAAGCCAAAACTAATCTTAGCCGTTGATTAGAGATTTAATCTCGGTTGTTGATGGACCAACGAGAAAAGTATAAAAGAGGCTTGAGGGTCAGTTGGAGGACACACCGAGAGAGATCAAGAACTCGATTTTCTGGGGCAAGGTTTGCTGAGGAAATTGAGTGAGTGATCTGAGTTGCAGCTGAGGGGCAGTGAATACATAGTAGAGAGGCAGAGTTAGTACCGGGTGGATCAGCACAGAAGCCGAGAGAGGTTGACGTAGAGCCAGCTAGAAGCCATGTAGAGGTAGCCAGGAGCTACGCAGAGCCAGTGAGGGCCATCGTGTGCGACGCAGAGGCTCTAGAGGCTGACGCAGAGCCCCGAGTGGTTGACGCTGGGCCAATTAGGCTGATGCTGGGCCAGAGAGGTTGACGCAGCCCTTAGAGGCAGTGCTAGGAGATTTTCGTGGGACAGATTGGAGCTGGAGAGTTGGATAGGGTGACACAGAGCAGCAGGAGCTGCAGTGTTGCTGTGGGATCATTCATCCGGTGATTTAGTCGGAATATCTGTCTCCTACTGAGAGGTGAGAGGTACTACTGCCGAGGGCATTCTCTGTTAGGTGAGCCATTTTTGGCACCCAAGTTGTATTCTGAAAACTGCATAATAATAAAATCCTTTGAATAGCTGCACAGGTTTTCCCGCATTGGGTGTTTCCGGGGACATTAGTCCAAAAACAACGGTGTCACTTGTGTTCTTGTTTCTTTCAGTTGATGATCTGTATGTGTTGATACTGTACTTGTATTTATTTTCAATATTTACATGGTAAATAACTTGTTAATTAATTGAACAAGTAGGAAGAAACAAATCTGATAGTACAAGAAGAATTTCTAATGGATAGACTTAGAAATTCCAACAGGAATTGACCCTTATGAGCCTAAAAATCGCGACCATCTAACCTACCCCAATTTGTTATTAAGTCAAGTCGCTAGGTCGCATGGAAAATTTCGCGACCTATCACACCCATGCGACTTTGCAATCTCTCTAGGTCGCAACATTGCCTGTACAAGCACCTTTGCGACCTTGCGACCTCAAGCAAAAAGATTTAGTTTTTATTATTATGATAAAAGATGTCCTTCAAGACAAAAAGGAAGGACTTTATTCCTGCTCAAAGAGAATTACAATGATAAGAGGGCTTGATTACAACTTCTCCCCTCAATTTACAAAGCTGATCTACTTATGATTACAGCTTGAGAAAAATAGATCAGATCTTCTCTAACTTGCTGGCTTCAACAAAGATGAATAATAATCAATCTGCTTACTGTCTAGTAGACAAAAATCACGAGAAACTCTGAATTTCACGCTCAGAAAATGGATTAATGTTCTGCAACAACAGTAGCTTGAAATTTCAATGAATGATATCCCTGGAAAACAGATGCTAGACCTGGAAAATGCCTTTCTTCCAAACCTAAAAAAAAAAACCACTACCGGGAGATATCAGGCCACAATCGACAAGAAAGTCATCAAAAGGCAAAAGCGAATGCACAGTTTTGATACTAGACTTCAAAATACCACTGCCAAGATAAAAAAGAACCTGCTGTAGGTTAGGATCAGTCATTGTAAATGTATATCAATCCACTGATCAGTCACAAAAAGCTTAAAATTAATCACTGAAATCAAGAGATTAGATACTTGTATGAGTTTTCTCCTTATTATGTATGACAAATTTAGTGTACTCAGGCTTGTTATTATGATTTTAAGTGTGGCTAGGTTCTGCAATAATGATAAAGACTTTACAAAACAAATAGCTGCCTGAAGAAAATCAGAAATCTACTTATGATGACTTCAATAATTTCTCAAAGGACAGACTTCAAATGGTTCAAAAAATTCTTGATTTGTGCCCAGACCTGCTACCAATGAGATCAGATTTGAAGATTGCTTTCACCAGACCTTAGACAATTGATCCAGATTCTGATTTTTTTTTACTGCAAGATAGAGGTTAGAAAAAATTTATTGCAAATAGAAACTGCCCTATCCCAAAATCAGTGAGAAAATTCTGCAATGAATGGAGCAATACCCGTGCAGTAACCAAGCGTTAGTTCTAAGAAAAGGGCAGTCCCTTAAAATCCTATGGTTAGGCCTAGAGAAGCCTAGAAGAATATTAGTCCTAAAGCTATCCAAATGCCCAATACTGCATAATCAAACTAATGAGAAGAATGCAACAAACCTCAGAGAAAATAAAAAAAAATACCATTGTCAAGAAAATCAGTCCACTGTAGCTAACTATTAGCAAGATTAATCACTAAAAAATGCAAGAAAGTTAGTCACACACACACAAGGAAATCCTCTCAAAGAAGGAGATAGGGATAACATGGGGTGGAAGCCCCAAGCTCTCTCAAAAAATGACCTTTTATTAAAAATTAAAATGCCCCAGTGGTCCCTCTAAAGACAGTAAGAGAGGAGACCAATAATACCTTCTGGAGGAATAGCCCCAAAACCATTCACTCTAGCAGAGACGAGATTACAAGGTTTTTGTGGGATGATTATATAGGAAATACCCTTGAAAACCTGACAAAGAGAAACCTTCACAACCAGCCTCCAAATACACAAATGAAAGCACTGATGTGAGGACTAAACAAAGCTCCTATTCCTCTTGGTCTAGGAGATTATAGGCCACTGATCAGTGAGTTGATGAGGGTTAAACTTTACAGCTCCTTCAATCGGTGACTGGACCAACACCTTGATGAATGTTTATGCAAATATCACTGTGTTCAAAGGCTGCAAACTAGTAATAAGGAGACACGGCTCTCCAAAAAGGAAGTGGAGACACAGAGTATAAAGTACGCAAATAATTTCTGAGTGAAGATCCGACTCTTATTCTTTGCCAGTGATATATTTAACCTGCAAAACCAAGGAGTAGTGACCAAAAATAAACTTTTGCTCAGGGTTCAAATCTCCAATAGCTGTGGCAATGCCAGTGATAGGCCCTAGAGGGCTGAAACCTTCACAATTTACCAGTCAAATAATAGATCATTGATTAATGGCAATGATGGAGCCTAAATCTCTTGGTAAATTAATGTGACAAGCCTTCAACGAAATGTGTTATGGATCAGATGTTTTGTGGCTTTGTCAAACCCATGGCAAAGATGAGAAAGGTTTCTCTAGGCCTGCGGCTCTTTTAGGTTACACCTCAAATGGATCTGTGCTGGCTCAATGCTTGTTGTTGTCCAAAAACACTGAAACAATCCCTTCAGAATTGAATGATGGTCCTACAAAACATTAGTTATGTCTGAGACAAATTTTGTAATGAAAAATAAGCCAAGAAAACCCCATGGCCAAGGCGAAAAAGAGCTGTAAAATTAATAAAATTTTTGTGATCCTTGAATCTTCAGAAATTTATGATGAAACCCTTAAGAATCAATATGGAACCTCTGTAAAAGGTAAGGGTTAGTTTTCTGAATTTTGGGAGAAGCCCCTAAAGGACTTGCAGCTAGGGCTAAATTGGCCAAAAAAAGACTTGTAACCAGAATCCTAAAAAACTTGTCTATATATATCCTGCAAATCCAAACTCCAGTAAAAAAAAAAAAATTAAAGTTTGAAACCCTCGCTCTAGATCTGAATGCAGTTGCCTCAAATTAATGATGAGATTCTTCAAGTGACGAGGAAACAAAAACCCCTTATAAAAAAATGATGGGAGAAGGAACCTGCAAGGATCACAAACTCTCACAAAATTTATGTTATTCGGCCTGCGAGAAAACAACTTCAAAATATCAACGAGAATCCTCCAAAAAAATTGCAAAAAGTAAGTTTTAAATGATTTTCCTTGAAGTAAATTTAAATTTTGATCACAAACTCACTAGAAAACCCTCTCGGCCTAGGGTTTTAAAACCTGCAAACAAAAAAGGCTCTAAAAAAAATTGTTTCTATTCCAAAACCTAGCTGCTTTAATAAAATAAAATTATCCTCGGATGAGTTCGATTTTTTTACGTGCAAACAAATGGGTTAGATAATATAGATCGAA
>APFE030125184.1:25014-128067 GCA_000404065.3 Pinus taeda | reverse complement strand
GAAATGGGGAATATGCCGAAGGACCTCGGGAGAACATGGGAGCACCTGCTGGGAAACCTCCGTTCGTTGTCGCTGGGGCGGAAGATGATCGGCATCCTTCGCATGATCACATCTCTCCTGATGAGGAGGTCATGGGTAAGCTCACAAATCCTTCTCAATTCAAATCTCAAGATTTTGAAAATGTTAATGTATCCATACTCGAATCCCCCTCTATTCCAAATTCTGTTCTGGAAAACATGCCGCGAGATGTCGAGTTTTTAGAATCCCACTCTCTTATGGGTTCTCCTCCTAAGAATCCGCCTCCTCCCGATTTTAATTGTGTAAAGAATTGGCCTCCTCTCTCGTCCCCTGTTCAAAATACCCCATGCCCTTACAATCTTAGATCTTTGGGGATCAAGGCCGAGTAGAACGAAGCCTTTGGAGGCCTCGGTCAGTTGTCCTCCCTGGGAGTGTCTAGGGGTAAAAGGGGCAGGAAATCAGACCTCTCTAAAGCAAAATTAAAAGCAAAGTTGGATGTGGCAGAAGGGAAACAATATTCTATTCCTGGGGTTCTTAGAGTAGTGCAGACCCCTGACCATGTTAAAAAAAGATCATATCCTCCTGGAATTGTAGAGGCTTGGCCAGTAACCCTAAGAAACTGGCTCTAAAATATTGGCTATCTAATTCAAATTTTGACATCCTTTTCCTCCAAGAAACATTGGGGAAAGGCTCTGAGGTGGAAGCGATGTTGTCCTCTTTACTACCTGGATGGTCCTTTTTTGCTATTGATTCATCTGGTCACTCGGGGGGCCTCGCCATAGGCTATAAAGTGGGAAGAATAAAATGCTCTAACAGTTGGGGGCTGAAGCAAGCTATGGGCATGGAAGTCACCTCTCCAGACTTTCCCTTCCCCTTCCTTATTGTTAATATTTATGGGCCATGTCAAGGAAGGGAGCTTTTCTGGACGGATTTGCTTGCAAAATCTTTGATGAACTCTCCCTTGATGGTGTTGGGTGGTGATTTAAATTTTTCTTTGGGCAGAGCGGAAGCTTGGGGTCCCTCGGCCAGGGAGGATCCTTTGACGGATTTCTTTTCACAAGCATTCCTAGATAAAAAATTAACTGATCCCTCCCCGACCAAGTTAAAGCCAACATGGAGGAACAGACGATCCGGGGAGGACAGGATCGCAAAGAGACTGGACCGCTTCCTGATTTCTGAGGGCCTTATTCAAAAAGTTCCCCTCTTTCGTCAATGGGTTGAGGAGGTTGGGAATTCCGACCATTTTCCTATTTTTTTGGACCTCTCTTTTTCCCCACCAAAGCCTCCTGCTCCTTTTAAATTCAACTCTTCCTGGTTCCAAGATCCATCTTTCGATAATCTTTTCAAGTCTACATGGATCCATCCGGCCCAGAATGCCAATGAGAGCAAGAGTTTCTTGTTCATGGAAAATCTGAAAAGACTAAAGAAAGCAACTATTTCATGGGCAAAAGAAAGGCAGAAGAAACAAAATGAAGATCTGATAAAAATCAGGGAGGAGTTGAAGGCATTGGAAAGTGTGGATGCAGATGGCTACTCTTCTCAGGCCTCAAAGGATTGGATTCTATCTCTGGAAAAATCCCAAAACCAGATTCTCCTGGCAAAGAAAGAGGAATGGAGACTCAAAAGTAGGGCAATTTGGCTAAAATCAGGAGACAAAAATACAAGTTTCTTCCACAACTATGCAAAAGGTAGAAAATCTGCAAACACCATTTGGAGCCTAAAAGATGAAGAAGGTAGGGCGGTTAAATCTTTCTCTGATCTTTCGGGTTTGGGACAGAGGCATTTCCAGAGCCTCTTTTCAGATTCAGGTGAGGCCACCATAGGAGAAGTTATGCGGACAACTCAATGCTTCCCGAGTTTCTTTGAGGAGGATGAAGCTGAGGAGTTGTCAATCCCTGTAACTAAGGACGAAGTTGAGTCTGCTATGAAAAATATGGGAAAGGATAAAAGTCTCGGTCCTGATGGGTGGACTATCGAACTTTTTCTCCATTTCTTCGATTTGATTGGATCTGAAATCACTGAAGTTGTGGAAGAATCCAGATTGAAAGGAGAAATATATAGACCATTTAACTCAACCTTCATCGCGCTCATCCCAAAGAAAGATGAACCAAAGACTTTCGAAGACTTCAGGCCTATATCACTATGTAACTGCATTTATAAAATAATTGCAAAAGTGATAGCTTCCAGGCTTGTTCCCATTCTATCCAAAAATATTTCTATGGAACAATTCGGTTTCTTGGAAGGGAGGCAAATTCATGAGGCCATAGGGGTAGCCCAAGAATTTATTCACAGTATCAAACAGAAGAAGACGAAAGGGTCGATCCTTAAAATTGACCTTTCAAAGGCCTATGATCGTATCAACTGGTTATACCTTCAGTTGTTGCTCACTCATTTGGGATTCAATTATTCTTTTGTAAGCTGGATTATGGGCTGCATTACAAATGTTAGTTTTGCTGTCCTAATCAATGGTGCTGCATCTCCTTTCTTCAAAAGCCAAAGAGGTCTCAGACAAGGATGTCCGCTATCTCCCCTCCTTTTTCTCTTGGTGGCGGAAGGGCTCAGCAGATTGATCCATAAAGCCAGAAGGTTTGACAAGATCAAAGGTATTGAGGTTGCAATTAACCTTTATATCACACACCTGCTCTTTGTTGATGACATCCTGATATTCACAAATGGATCTTTCAACGAAATGAAGGAGTATAAAAACATTTTTGATCTTTTTATGAAAGCCACAGGTATGAAAATAAACTCTCGAAAATCTCAAGTTTGTGTGACAGGATTTAATAGGAGAGAATGCTCAAGAATATCCAATCTTTTCCCTTATCAGATCCAACCTTTGGACTCTCCTTTTAAATACTTGGGATTCTGGTTAAAACCGGAATCATATAAAAAAGAGGATTGGAACTGGATAATAGCAAAGCTAGCAGCTAGAATATCCCATTGGAGTTTTAGATGGCTGTCTAGAGCAGGAAGAGTGACCCTTATAAAATCTGTCTTATTGGCTATTCCGGTCTATTGGGCCGCTCTTACTTGGATCCCCAAAGGTATTATGGAGAAAATTAGAAGACTGTGCTGTAGATTTTTGTTGGCAGGATCAAATGAAAACTCAGCTCTCCCTTGGGTGGCTTGGGATAAGATTGCCAGGCCAAAAGAGTGGGGAGGATGGGGATTAAAGAGGCTCCCTGAATTCAGTCTTTCCTTGGCTGCTAAGTCAGGATGGAGACTCATCACGCTGGAGAACCTTTGGACAAGGGTGATTAAACGAAAGTATATTGATCCAGTTCCTCTGGAAGACTAGATTCGATGCCAGGAAAAGAAGTCGAAACATTCCTCTGTCATTTGGAAGGCAACGGTTGAGGCTTTCCATTTGATTGAACAAGGCCTGGCTTGTAAAGTGGGTGATGGGCAAAATGTTAGAATTGGCAGAGACCCATGGGTCGGATGCAATGCATCATATGCACTATCTCCTGGTCTCTTGAGACACCTGGGCAGCAAAGGTTTAATCACTCCAAACCAGGTGGAGAAAGTAGGCCCTTACTCCATCTGGGGTCAGACTTGGAAAAATGCTGAGGACCTTGGTCTTAACATTAGATGGCATAATGAATGGGCCTCATTTATTGAAGAACTTCAACGTTCAAATGTCAGGATAAAAAATGAACAGGATGTTTTATTATGGGCACAAGGGAAAACAGGAGTTTACTCCCCTAAAGACGGTTACTCTTTCCTCATGAATAAGAAAGGATGGGCTGTCCCGGAGTGGTGGTCGAAAAATCTGTGGAAGTTAAAATGTCCTTTGAAAGCTAGGATCTTTTTATGGTGTATTTTGAAGAGGAAAATCCCTACCTGGGATATTCTCCAATCAAGGTTCTTCATTGGACCTGGGAGATGCCCCCTCTGTAAATCGGATGGGGAAACTATTAATCATCTTTTCACATCTTGTCCTGTCTCTTTAAGGATTTGGGGGGAACTTATTGGTCTGCTAAATATAAAAGCTCAATGGGAGTCTATTCAGATGGATGAGGCATGGAGAAACTGCTGGAATAAGCATCCAGATGGAAACCTTAGGAACCTTCCTCCTATATTTTTCTGGGGTTTGTGGCTTGCCAGAAACAAATGCTTATTTCAGGATTTAGAAATTCCTTCATTATCAGTTGCTACTAACAGCGCGGCCATTTACTCCTCCATACCTCCTCCTGAAACAAAAAAGGATCAAAACCGTGATACTCCCATAATTATAAATGAAGGCTACCCCTGGGCATTTTTCGATGGGGCTTCCCAACAAAACAGAGCAGGTGCTGGTATATACATTCATTTCAACAAAGATCATTCCATTCGGGCTTCCGTGGGTTTGGGTCAGGGATCAAACAACTACGCCGAGTTATTTGCATTGCGCCTCCTCATGTGTTGGTCAATTCAAAGGAACATACAGTCAATTCAAATTTTTGGAGACTCTTTGAGTGTAGTCAAATGGGTTAATGGGAATGCTGTGTGCCAAAATCAGATTCTGAAGACTATCCTTGATGATATTGTGTCATTAAAATATCGCTTTCTAAATTTCTCTTTATGCCATATTTACAGGGACAAAAACATTTCAGCAGACCAGCTTTCTAAAGCTGGCCTACAACAAACTCTGGGCAGCTAGTCCATCGAAGAACTAAGGCAGGGGCAGTCAGCTACCACTCTACAGCCTCCTTTTGCTCCTCATACATAACCGGTGCTCTTCAGGGTAAATTTTCATTTTAAATTTTTTTTGCTCAACAGTATCCAGGGACTCGGAGTTACAGGGTTTCTTTTTATCCCCTGTTTTCGGGCTCGTGTCTGTTTATTTATATCTTTGGTGGATCCATCATACTGGCCTTTTGGATGGGGGATCATATGGTTTTATATTTTTCCCTCATCCGGCAGCGGAAGTATTTAATTTATGTTTTCTCATGTCTTTTATATATGACAGTGCCTATAGTCTTTGTATGAGGTTGTTTATCCTCCCCTGGAGGTGGCCTCCCTAGATCTATTATTGTATATGTTCAGAACTTCTGAAGGGGTCCTCGCGATCCATAAAACTGTGTCTATAGTTTGTCTCTCTCCTCGAGACAGTCATGTTCCGATGATCTGCGTATCATTGTGGTTTTGTTATGCTCTTTGTTCCAGTCTTTTGACCTCTGGTTTCCACAACATCCCGTTGTCTGGAAGATTATCCGAGATCACTCGAAAAATGTAAAACTTTTTATATCTATAATAGAAAGTACTGATTTTTTCTCCGGAAAAAACAAAGACAAGGAAATGAATAGCTAATACAGGAGCAAACAGAGTACATGGACAAATTCAGAAAAACAGAGGTGCGAGCTTGCAAACAAATAAAATAAATCATTGTCGAAGGAATGAACACATAGTTACAGGTACCAAACAGAACTCATATAAATTCCTCTATACTATTTAATTGTTAACAGAAATCATTGTATATACATATATATCAAAAATTGAATATCAACAGTCGAAGATACAGTTTCCAATTACAAAAAAACCATGAGAATGGAGTTGACAATGCCAAGAACAACTGCGAGGTCACCATACGACCATAACCTTACAGTTCATAAGTTAAATAGCCGAAAGCATAAATATATAGTGAGGTCGAAACCACAGTAAGGCCAGGATACACCCAAGCCGAAGCCAGACCCTTAACTACATACCCATAGAACACCACCAACAGCTAACACCTCGGACAAACAGACAAAGGAATAATAAGGAGTGACCCTACCTGTTAGGAGCGTAGGAGTCATGGTATGAGGCCAGCGAAAGGAGAGCCCAACCGCATACCTACACAACCAACCAACAGGCCATTAGAGCCAGTAAATAGGACCACAAATACAAGACCTGCAAATAGAAGTAAGGGTTTCCAGATAGCCTTACCATAGGGGTCGAGCCCGTGTGCACCAGGGAGGAAGCCACACTCCAAGGTCATGGTCGCAAAGTGCCCACTACCCATAAGGAGCACACACAGTTAGTGACAGAAGAAAACGAGGAAGAAACAAATAGCAAAGAAGGCAAACTTACCTCAAGTTGAACGAAGGAAGAGAGCCGAGAGTCGAGCCACCCTGCAACCATGACCTGTGACAAATTCCAAGCAGATAGTTAGATAGCAGAGCAAGCACATTGAAAACAACAGCATAAACGAAGCCAACAAACAAAAAAAGCCCACAACCGATATCATAACCAGTGCCGAACAAGACTGAGACCAGAAACTGAAACCAGGGGTTCTAGACCCAGAACCTTGGCATTGCACTCAGAACAGGAAGCAACGCCGACGCATGCAGGTGGAAACCCTCATGAGAGTTCATGCCCAGAACCAGCAAAGTGAAACCCTTGCAAAACAACCCGAAACAGAGCCAGAGACCTCAACTCGCGGAGCAGCAAAGTGAAACAGTGTCGAAATGACCAAGTTTAGGGTTTCATGGGCATAGTAAGAGGTGGGAGGAGCGAGCCCCAAGACTAGGACACTTGTCCTAAAGACAATTAAAACACATAACCATGCCATTAAGTCAACCAACCACACAACCATCAAAAATACAATCAATATTTAATAATTAAACCGTAGGTGTTCAAGGCTGGTCCCATCATAAACTAAGTAAAAAATAAGAAACTCATATTACAAATATTTAATTTTGATTGTAGGTTCCAAGGATGCTCTACGTTACAAACTCTCACTACCAGACTTGATTCTGAATAATTTATTAATGAAATCATATTTGAACAATTTATTGATGAAATCATACTTGTTGCTCGTGGGGATTGAATTACTTTTCAAGACCATTTCATCAACGGATTTTCCATTTGGACCATCAAACAATGAAGTAGGTGAGTATCGTTTTTCAATTTAGATGGAAACATAATCGACTTACATTTAGGTCATGACTTCCTTTATGAATTTTTCTTCTTCCATCTCATCTTCTTGTAACCTTCGCTCTTCATTTTCCTGTAACCTTTAAAGCAATATGATACACTTCCTCCATAGTTTGGAAAAAATGGGTACTTGTCTCATTTTGAATTTGGACCTATAATCCATTCACATGCCTTACTACCCTTTGATAGTTTGGCTCTTTAATTGCTAATATCAGTGATAATTTGAATAATTATTTTATATACTCTTTGGAAATATGTTTCTTTTTTTTCAAATTGTGTGCTTATCTACACACACTTTGATAGTAATCAAAAGCAAGAGCTTTTTTTTTATCTTATTCATTATTTTCTTCCAAATATTTATTTTCTCTAACGACTAGTCCACTTTGTCATTTTGCACAATATCCAACATGCCCTTTTAATTTTGTTATTGAAAAACATACTCTATTGGAGTCTTAGACATTCTCATCCTAAAAGCATCTCTCAAGTTCACTTATCCAATCTATGAGAGTATCTACTTTCAAGCTACAGTAAGAGTAAGAAATTTCCCTTTTGCATTACCTCTATTCTTCATAAATGAGATCAAATGCTCTATTGGGTCTCTATTATCAACATTTTGTTCTTCCTCCATCTCATCCTTTAATTTTAAATCTACTATAACTCCAACATCTCTAATTAATTTATTCTCTTATTTGTTAATTCTGCTTATTCCTAATTTGTCACACCTCCTTGCACCTCCTCATTCTGCTCCTTTTCATGACGACATCCTCAGGATTTTTCTTATATTCGTCAACTATACTACCATTCACAAACCTTTATTTTGTCATTGCTTCCCAACATTAATGTCTCAATAGATGCATGCTAAAATGACCCTCTCTATAGTCCTTTCGTTGTAATTTTTGCATATGAACTAATCTCATGAAAGCCAACTTTCAAAAGATAATTAGCTTTGATACTTTTGCAAATTCTTAACCAAAATCCTTGCTCTAATACCACTTGATCCACTAAACAAGTTTTGTAATGTTCTAACATGCTATAGAAATGGATTGTCACTATAAGTGTAAACAACAAGTGAGGAAGTAACTTAAACAGTCACAATGTTAAAATGCTATAGAACTAAATATTATAGAACTAATAATCTAACTCTTTATTGGATAATATGTTAGTTTGGCATGTGGATTGCAATATAGAGGTCTTAGTGTCTCCACAATTCACATTACTTCAAAATACTCAAAGTCTATGATTACCCTAACCACAAGTTGATATTCACTCTACCCTATTTTTCCACAAATAATAGATTTATAACTTTTTCTTAAATTATTCAATTCACATGGGAACCAAGCAATCGTTGTAACTCTTCACCTCATCTTTGTAACTCTTCACCTCCCCCTTTATAAGAAACTAGTATTAAAGCAAATAAGAAACTCATGTTCACATGGGAACCAAACAATCTTTGTAACTCTTCACCTCATCTTTGTAACTCTTCACCTCCCACTTTTTAAGAAACTAGTATTAAAGTAAATAAGAAACTCAAAACTAGTATTAAAGTAAATAAGAAACTCAAATTAAAAACAAATGTTTGATGATTTTTTCACCTTCCCAAGAATGTTCTACATTATATCATCTTACTCTAGGACTAAGTTTTGGGTGGTTTTGATGTCTTATATTACATCTTTTTCTTAAATTTGTGGTAATTTTTTAAACAATAGTTTAAGTATTCTATGTTTTAGTGATTTTTTTAGGTATTTGTTTAGAATCAAATAAATGTTTGTTAAAATTATAAGTTGAGTTCAGTGTCTATAGTCAGGGTTTGGCAAGGTATTTAATCTATTCATTGCACAACAGTATGGTATAGATGTTGTAATGTCCTCTCTTATTTCACATTTTGACTTGGTCAAATTACATTAAACTAAAAACAAAAATATAATAAATTAATAATTAGTAAATATGGTAAATTAAGAAAAATAAAAATATAATTATAATTAGTAAACTAGTTATTTGTCCTTGCAATTTTTTGGATACTAGATTTTGGATATAATATTCTAAAATATAATATTTTTATTTTAAAATATACAACATTTTTAAATAAATTACTAATAGAGTATAGAAGAGACGTTGTTTTGTCCTATAAACAATACAAATAAAATAACAAAAATAAAATTTATTCACCCATGGTTTTTACCATATTTTCCCTAAATGATGGTTTTTTCCATGGTATTCTTTTCTAAAGTAGGCTATTTAACAGCATCTCACCCATAGTTTTTACCATAGTATTCTTAACCCATGTTTTTTCCCATGGTATTAATCTCTAACATACACTATTTATTTTTTGTCTCTCCATAAGAAAGATGGTATGTATCTATTGTATCTCTTCACATTTCTCGTTAATGTTCCATAGTTAAACGACGAATCCAAACAATAATGATCATAATTATAATGGTTGTTCCCACTTATGTTCCATGGTTAAACATTGTGAACCTCAAGAATAATCATAATCAAAACAATAAAAATTGAAAACGCCAATTATCTTGAAATGTTCACTTGATTTATGCTTAATTTTGTGAAGTTCATTCATTTTTAAGAAAATTTGGTTGAATTTACCATTTAAATTACTAAGTTGCATAGGTTTTATTTAGTAGGTACAATGATATTTCAGATTGTCAGGTTTTATTTAGTAGGCACAATAAGCATAAAAGACATTTCAGATTGTTGTTGGTCTTAGGGTTTGGAAATGAGTATTAGTGAAGACCCCATTGTTTAAGGGGAATAGGAGGTCAATAATTTGTTGGAGAGGATCATGTGCAACACTTTTAAGATTTTCTTGTTCTTTGTATTTTCATTATTATTTGCCTTTGGCTCACTGTGTAGATTTTATTTTTCTTTGTTTCTCATTATTATTTGCATATGTGTTTGAAGTCTAAGTGGTTGATTCATTAAGATTAATATTAATTTCTTTTCATTTTTTATTAATTTTATTTTAAGTCTTTTTTAGTTTAAAGTTCTATGTGTTTCTAGTCTATGTGGTTGATTCATTAAGATTGATATTAATTTCTCTTCATTTTTTATTAATTGTACTTTTTAGCCTTTTTTAGTTTAAAGTTCAATATTCATTTAGGGAGAAGATTTTAAAAACAAAAAAAAATTCACAGTAATTTCTGATTTATTTTACTTGATAGAAATGAGAGAGTTAGAGGGAATTTATTTGTATATAATTATTATTAGTTAAAATATGTTTAATTAAGTCCATGTTCTTTGAAAATAAATAAACAAGTTAAATCTTTAATAGTGAAAATCTATTTTATATATTACTAATAAATTATTTATTTCTTGCTTATTTTTGGCCATATCGTGATCAATCTCGTACATTTTCAATATTAATACACAAATGTAATTACTGTACCATTAACAAATGAGTTATGATTATGTTTTTACCACATTCTTAAAAAATAAAAAGAAGAATCAAGGTCTATGAATTATTTTTAAAATATATACAAAGTATATTCTGTTTTTTGACATTCATTTTATTGTCAACTTTGAAAGGAGGAGATCTTCGTATTGCTATAATTTATAATTAAAGTTATCTATTTATTTATAAAAGATTTCAAAGATATTTAATTTGTGCAAGAGCTTATGTTTTTTCAGAAATAAGTAGATAGTTAATTATTTAAGAGTAAAATTCTTGTATATATTTATCTTGACTCTAGATCTATCAAAAATAAAAAAAGATCAAATCTCTTTTTATTCTAAAAAACGATTTACAACCCTAAAAATAAAACTAAATTGATATAATAAAAACTTATTTTAACAGTTAAAGATCACAATTTCATTTAGAATTATATGCTGAAATCCCAAAAAAAACAAAACCCGAAAACTTGGAATTCTTCGAGAGCAATTTCTTAATGAAAACATATGAGTTGCTGATGGGGACTTAAATATCAGCGGATTTTCCATTTGGACCATCAAACAGTTTTTCAATATTATCACAGATCCAATTTTAAACACATCAAAACGGGTGTATACAGTGACTAAGTTTGGGGTCTCCTGACCTATTCTTGAACGTTTCCCCTTGGCTTTTCATAGTCTCCAGCATGTGGTGGGTGGTGGCAAGTTCAGATAGTCTCCAGCATGTGGTGGTTGGTGGCAAGTTCAGATAGTCTCCAGCATGTGGCGGGTGGTAGCAAGTTCAGATAGTAGCTTTAGTGAATCGAATGTGGTGGGTGGTGCCAAGTTCAGATAATAGATTTAGTGGATGGAATAAGTACCCCGTGGGTCTGTTGGTGGTAGCTGTTTGGAAATGGAAAATTGATATATATTCACTGTCCGTAAATGGCATTCGCACGGTTGTTTTTGTTGTTTAATGAAGACTGGAGCTTTTTGTCGTTTAATTTGTATAAAAGAATAAAAGAATTTTGGTACGTTTGGATTGTGTAATGTTTATAAGGGGAACGTATGATTTTAACATATTTTTATTAAATTATTTGTAAATGTATTTTTTGGATTTTTATTTCTGTTAATTAGGTTTGAAATTTCAAATTTATTTTATCTTCTAAATGGCAATTTGATAAGAATTTCTGTTTATAATTTTAAATGGTTATATAGATTATCGAATATGGAATTTGTTATATGCAAATTTTTTATAACAATTGGGAGGAAGGTTTGAAAGCAATTATCTTTAGAAAAATTGAATCCGGGTAGGAAAAGAGGAAGAAAAAGATAGAACGAGCTATTGACTGAATGTGGAAAACTCATGATTAACTCAGGTAAGATGAGAGATCTCACCAGCTACTCCTTTACAAACCTTTCTTAATGAATCTTACAACCTGGAACATTAGGGACCTAGGAAGTAAAAGGAAACAAATAAATTTGAGCAGTAGAATAAAAGAAGAAAAATGAGATATAGTTTTTATTCACAAAACTAAATGTTAGATGGACAAGATCAAATAAATACATAACAAATGGTTAAGCAAGTATGAGTATTTGGAGGTTAAGGCAGATAACTCGGCAAGAGGGATTCTTACACTTTGGGATCCCCAGAAACTTGAAATCCTGGATGCAGAAGCATCTAGTAACTATTTATCATTAGTAATACAACCTTTGGGTGACAGGGAAACTTACATGATTACAAATGTCTATGGTCCTCAAAAACTAGAAGACAAACTCAAGCTTCTCACCTCTCTTGACACGCTAAGAAAGAGATATCCTAATATGCCCTGGATTCTGGCGGGGGATTTCAATATGATTAAATCTATTACAGAGAAAAAAGGAGGCACCAGAACACTAGGTAGAGACTCCATTGCCTTCTAGAACTTCTTAAACAAAATGAGACTAGTGTATGATCAAACAATAAATAACACTTTGACCTGGAACAACAAGAGAGGAGGGACTTCTCAAGTTGCCTCTAAACTAGACAGATTCATAATCTCAGAGGACCTCCTTCTCACATCCTCGGACCACTGGCCTGTCCAACTTGAAACCGCTTTTATGGGTACACCAAGGAACAAACCCTTTAGGTTTGAAAATGTTTGGCTCTCTCACCTTGACTTTACCAGCAATACTGACAAATGGTGGATAGAAGATTTGCCCATTCAAGGCACAAAAATGTTTATGCTGCAACAAAGACTTAAACACATCAAATCCAGACTCAAAGATTGGAACAAGAAAGAGTTTGGAAATATTTTTAAAGTCAAAAGACAAGTTGAATAGAAAGTTCAGGGGATTAATCAAATCATAATCACAGATGGTTATATCGACGAAAGGAAAACTCAAGCTCAGTCTCTTCAGAAGGAATGGGAAGATAGGTGCATTCAAGAGGAGATATTCTGGAGGCAGAAATCAAGAGTGCAGTGGATTAGAGAAGGGGGAAAAACACAAAGTTTTTTCATAAATCAACCTTCGGTCATAGGGCATATAACAAAATTTCAAAACTCAAAGATTTTCAAGGGAAAGAGCTTGTCTCCTACAAAGAAATGGAACCTGTCCTAGTACAACACTTCCTTAGCATTGCAAAGGAGCCTCTCTTAGACAGGTCACGGTTCATTAACAATTTCACAAAGTATATTCCCAAGCTTGTAACAAGGGAAGACAATCGCAATCTCAATAGGCCAGTGTCAAAATAAGAGGTCAGTGAAGTTATCAATGAGATGCAAAATGGGAAAGCTCCTACCCCGGATGGATTCAAGTGGACTTCTTCAAAGCATGCTGGAAAATAGTCAAACAAGACATCCTTGATGTAGTGGAAGACTTCAGAAGATCCAAAATGGTTTTGAAGGCTCTTAATGTCTCTTTCATAGCTTTGATTCCAAAGCAGGAAAAAGCCATGACACCAGACAGATTCATACCCATAGCTTTATGTAATGTGGTGTACAAGATTATTTCCAAAGTGATCGCTAACAAACTCAAGCCCCTTCGTCCAACTCTTATCTCAGAGGAGCAAACCGGTTATGTGGAAGAAAGACAAATTCTCAATAAGATCATACAAGCTCATGAGGTAGTTCACTCACTTAAGAGCAATAAACAAGTTGGCATGATCATACAGCTTGACCTAGCAAAAGCCTATGACAAACTAAGTTGGTCTTATATTAGGGCAGTGTTGAGAGCTTATGGTTTCAACCACAACTGGATTAGATGGGTTATTGCCCTGGTATCCACGGTTAGTTTTTCAATCCTGCTTAATGGCTCTCCCTCAAGAACCTTTATGCTTTCCAGGGGTCTCAGACAAGGAGATCCGCTCTCCCCTTTCCTCTTTGTGCTCATGATGGAAGGGCTAGGCAGAGCAATAAAAAGTGCAAGTGTTGAAGGAAGAATCCAAGGACTGAAACTAACCATAGATGGAGCTACTTCAACTCACCAAAAATTTGTGGATGACACTATGCTGCAGGGCATTCCAACGATCAAGGAAGCCAAAACTTTTATACGAATCTTGAACGACTTTGCTATGGTTGCTGGAATAAAGGTAAGCCTTGACAAATCAAAAATTTCCTTTTTTAACACTGACATTGCCATTTAGAGAAACCTCACCAGAATTCTAGGGTTTCAAAGGGATCAGTTACCTTCTAAGTACCTTGGTATGCCTCTAACGAACAAACCTCTCAGCAAGGGAGTGTGGGAGTTGGTAATTAACAAACTTCAGGACAAGATCAGGAAATGGACTTGCAAGTCTTTGAATTTGGCAGGGCGTCTAGTGCTTACAAAGGTTGTCCTGCAGGCCATACCCATTTTCATGTTGTTAGCTCTTCCTGCTCCTAAAGGGGTTATGCAACAGATCAAGAATATTCAAAGAGATTTTCTTTGGGACAAAGGGGAAGAGAAAAAGAAGTGGGCTTTGGTAGCTTGGGACAAGCTCTATAAACCTAAGGCCCACGGTGGTTTGGGGCATCACGACCTTGAAATCCTCACCAAAGTTTCAAGAGCCAAACTCTGGTGGAGGTGGCTCAAGGAATTGACTAACCCTTGGGCTAAGCTATGGAAGCATAAATTGAAAATAACTAGAAGGAGGGGGATCATATCAGAATGTCAGGACTTATCAAGGGCTCCCACATTTGGAACGTTGCTTGGGAAAATATAGCCATTGTCCAACAGCATAGTTTTTGGGAGATCCAAGATGGGAACCTTGCACAGTTTTGGGAGGATAACTGGCAACAGGAACCAAATTTGTTTAGATAAGAATTAACCACTCTCAAAAATGACCCTGACAACAAAGGTTTACTTATGGTAAGTGACTTCTGGGATCAGGTTCGGGACAATGATAGATGGAGAATGTGGAAGAATCTTGGTTATAGTGAAGAGAGTCCTTTGGGGGGGCAGACAGATTCCCTTGCTCTTAACTTGGAGCAGAGGAAAATTTTGGTGTCTTCCACGTCTGATCAACTAAGATGGAGTCGAAACACCGAAGGCACTTTTAACCCCAAAGAAGCTAAACACATGGCCCTAGGTTTTGATTATCCAAACCCTGATCAGATTTGGAATGACCTTTAGAAGAACCCACAATAGATGAAAATAAAATTGTTTATGTGGTTGGTTCACCAAAAGAAAATTCTCACATGGGAGAATCTTTTGAAAAGGGGATTTTTTGGCCCATCCAAATTCCATCTATGTGGCTTACAGGAGGAGATGATGGAGCATTTACTAAACCTCTTCCCCTTTACCTCTATCATGTGGGATTGGGCGGCCTCATTGTTCAGGCAAACAGATAGGGATAGACTCAGCATCACAAACACTTTGAAAAATTGGAGGAAAAAAATCTCAAGTAATGAACTCATTAACAAGGCTTGGACTCTGGTTCCAGGCTTTATTATCTGGGATGTATGGAAAGAATGCAATGGCAAGATTTTCAAGAATAAAATAGGCTCGACCCAGAGTATCATTGTCCAAATTTTATGGCTTAAAGATACAGTAGGAGCCCTTAGTTGGAAAATCCTTGAGGACCTCCCTTCGCCCTAGGATGCTCGCATATTGATGCAGTTGGGTCTCCATTCTCTAGTTCCCCAAGGCGAGGGCAAGGGTGTGAGCAAAACAACTACTGGCAAAGATATCTGGCAACCTCTTCCTCTTGGTTTTTTGAAAATCAATATAGATGGACCCTCTAAGGGTAACCCAAGGATGGCTGGCTATGGTGGTGTTATAAGATATGAGAATGGGTGCATAAAGAATATCTTCCATAGTCATTTAGGGACTGCCACAAATAACATGGCAGAACTTATGGCCTTAGAGTAGTGCCTAGAAATCCTGATGGAGGCAAATTTACACAACGCCATCATTGAAGCTGACTCTAAATTGGTCACTAATGCGGCCAAGAAAATGTGTAATGGAACGACACATGGAAAAATGTCAAAACATTGGAGGATCTTGCAGGTCTTTCAGTGCATTAATTCCCACTTGCAAACCTTGAGAACAATTAGCTTTGTTCATGTGAGAAGGAAAGCCAATATGTTAGCTGATCGTCTGGCGAATGAAGGGGTGCTATGTAAGGAAAGATACATTTGGTATGACTGGAAGTCTATACCCCCTGGAAAACTACGCACTGATTGTCAACGACAGGCAGACATAGATATGGTGAATCTCCAGAACAATGAAGAATGAGCAGGAGGAAGACCAATGAGAGAGGAAAGAATGGCACAAACCTGAAGTGAAGAGAAGGAGGAAGAGGTAAGATGAAGGAATGACATATACACGAAGTGAAGAGAAGGATGAAGAGGTGGGGTAATTATGCACAGGAGTCATTAGATTATGGAAGATCAACAGACTTCCTGAAACCAGTTCGAATTGTCGCTTTTAACCTTGATCGTCGATCTTAGTACTAGACGTTGAAGTCACGTGCCTTTAAGGGGGTTTAGCTACCTGTAATCCGCGTGCTAGTGGATTAGGTGCAAACAGTAGGTTTTAAGTGCCCCCGATCATCGAAGGGATATCAGGTTTTTAAGTGAAGGGAGGTTAAGTCTAAGAGCGGACCCAAAATTTATAGACCAAAGATTATTTTTCATTATCAGGTCTAGATGGCGGTTAAGCGAGGCGCAAGTCTATGGTGTGTTGCTCTCTGATTGGTTATCAGGTTTCAAAGAGGAGGGTGGTTAAGGCTAAGAGCGGACCCGAACTTCTATAGACCATAAGTTTATTAACGTTATCGGGTCCGGATTGTGGTTAAGTGGAGAACAAGTCTCCAGAGCGATGCCTTTTTATTGGTTATCGGGTTTCAAAGTGCAGGGAGGATAAGGCTAGGGGGACCCGATATTTTATAGACTGTTGGTTTATTGGCATTATCGGGTCCAGAAAGCAGTTAAAGAGCAAGCAAGTTTCAGAAGCGATGCTTTGTCAACTGCCGGATCTAGAATCATACAGACAGTGGGGATTTTTTCGCAGTTAGTCTTTTTGTAAAAGAGGGTAAATCTGCTTGTTGTGTGATGTTTAGGGTATGTTGACCCTGTTGTTTGTATTCATCAATGGGTCTATCTTTTACTAGCCTTTACACTTGTAAAGACGTGTACTATATGTATCATGTCTTTGGTTAATTGAAGGCTCCACTCTTATTTGACCAAAAAAAATCATCTTTAGAAAAATAAAACACAATAGCTCACTAGTCTAACTATATGATGCCAAAAAATATATACCATTATAGTATTTTTGAAAACCACTCTCCCTAAAATTGAGGCTAAAAAAAAACATTTTCTAAATTGGGAAAGGAACAACACATTAAAATAAATATATAAGGAGTGATCTTTTATTTATTTCAAAACTTCATTTGCAATAAAAGACTATAGAATAATATGGCATATATGTTAATCCTAATATATTATTAAAAATATATTTGTTTATAAAAACACACAACTATTAAGCAATGAATATCTTAAATGCCGTAGTCTAACTAGCCAGAGGAATTGCCCTGAAAGTTATGGAAATTCAGGTCATATTTAGAGAAAATCCAGCAAGGATTTTTCTAAATCCAAGTTATAGTTGTTAAACGTCAAAATTTTAGGTGTCTTAGACGTTTTTGATGGTGTTGAATCCATTTCCACCATCAAAAACACGATTCAAAGACCGACTCTACAAGATTTTTTGAAATTTTTTTGCCTAGATTCCAACCATTTTTGGCCGTCTAGGTAATTCCTCCGCCTCGGTAGACGACTCCATCTTAAATAATGTGTCATTATAATGTTTATATATCTGAATGTCATTTAAGGTATGTCTGGCTATTTATAATTGTTTATTTCACATATGTTGATATAAAAATGAGAAATATCTTTTTCTAAACCTCTAAGAATGCAATCTAGAATCAACCATACATTTTTTAATCTTTTGCAAAGAAATAAAATTACTAATATGTATGATAAAAGCCATTGAAGTTCATATAATCTACAAAGTAGAAAACAATTCAAATATGAAAAAAGCATTTTTTTAATTAATGGATTGTGAAAATGTCATTTCAAATTGTTCATCTCTTAATTTATTTAGCTCATCTCTTAGGCCATGTTCTCCTACAAACACAATATTTTTTTCAATGCAATAATTTTTTTCCAAAAAAATACACATTCCCTAATCTAATTTATAATAATAACATCTTATTTCACTTACTTTGCACAACAAACCGCTAACTCTCATAAATAGAATTCTTAGTTGCTTCCGGTGGCAGGCTACTAATTACTCTCATAAATTGAATAGGGCTGAAATGCCATACGGTAATCGATAAACATAAAAGATAAGCTTAGATTCTCACCATTACACCTCATACTTATAGTTTGAATAAGGTTGAAATGCCATAAGATAATCCATAAACATAAAAGATAAGCTTACATTCTCACCATTACACCTCATACTTATAGAGTTGTTGAGCAAAATATTCAAATTAGATTGCAAACATACAATAATTAATTTCATGAGTGAAAGTTTCATCTATGAATGGTGAAGGTTCTTATGAGGGAAATGATGGATGGAAGGGGATTGAGTATTATTACCCAACAAATGCATATATAATAAGCTCCTATTTCTTAGATACATAAGGTATATTGATATTATAATTTACGAAGACAAGTAGATTGTTTATAAAATATATGTTAATATTATGCAACTAGAGAATGATATTACTCCTAAGCAAATTGTCTAACTTTTTTTTGGCTGTGGTTTCTCGATATTATAATTTATGAAGACAAGTAGATTGTTTATGAAATATATGTTAATATTATGCAATTAGAGAATGATATTACTCTTAAGCAAATTGTCTAACTTTTTTTTCTCTAAATATTATAATTTATGAAGACAACTAGATTGTTTATGAAATATATGTTAATATTATGCAACTAGAGAATGATATTACTTCTAAGCAAATTGTCTAATTTTTTTTAAGTTGTGGTTCACGGACACCAAGGGCTTCAGGGAGAATGGACCCTATGACCTCCTGTACCAGGCACTGATTTAACCAACTGAACTAACCCTTGAAGCTTCCAAATTGTCTAACTTATTCTATAAATCATTCATTAAATTTTAAACTATTAATAAATCATGAAGATCAAGTTTATGGCTTCAAATAATTTTTTGTCCTTCACCATCAAATACATTTAAAATATAGCAAAAAAACATTACGTAAAACATCAAATTACAGACCCTGTGTCCCACACATTGGTTGGTGGTGGCAGGTTTGGATAGTGGATAAATGGAGAAATTCCCTGTTGGTCACTTGTAGCAGTTGAAGTACGAATTTTAAAACATATACTCACTGTGCGTCAATAGTCGTCACACTGTTGTCGTACAGTGTTGTCCGGTATGCGCTTTTCTATGCTTTTCCTCCTCTCTATTTTTTTACCGACGTGAGATTCTCTACTGCTGACTCGCATTGCCGGGAGGTGTACGCCACTGCTGACTCGCATTGCCGGGAGGTGTACGCCGTTATTAAATGAATCGACGTACGGTTCCTGAAAAGACTGAGGTTCTTGATTTCTTTCTGTGAAAGTTTATTCTGTACAGAAAGGATGTTTAAGCTCTGGAGGCGTTGACTGTTTTGTAGTTCTCGTTTGCGTTTATTTAACAATAAAATAACGTGGATGCATGTGCTTTACAACGTTTTTTTATTCCACGGCTGATGAACAAAAACGGTAGTTTATTTTTTTTTCTTACTTTGCAGATATGGTTGTCATTATTTTATAAGTGGATTTTATTTTTTTAAGTGTTACAAGGATATGGATTTTTTCAGGAAGCAAGTTTTGTATTGGATTTTGAATAATGAGTGGGTTGGTGAGGCATTCTGATTGGCGAGTCAGAACTTTGGTTTCTTAGGTTTTCTGTTCAAATCTTTCATGGGGTCAATATAATCGTATGCAATATAGTATTATATTTTGTTTTTTTAGTTATTTAAATTTTAAGCTTTTATTGTAGAAATGAATTGTGAGTCAGAACTTTGGTTTTTCAGGTTTTAGTTCAAATCTTGTCAATGTAATCGTATGTAATGTAACCGTATGTAATATAGTATTATATCTTGTTTGTTAGTTATTTAAATTTTATGTTCTCTTTATTGAAGAAATGAATTAAGTGTCTTTTATCACGGTTTTCTATTCAAGTCTCTTATGGGAAATCATATGTAATATAATATTAGCTCATAAAAAAATAAAAAATAAAAAATAAAATTAGGTTATATTTTGTTTTTTCATTATTTAAATTTTGTGTTTTTATTGTAGAAATGAATTCAGTGACTTTTATTATTTTTAGGGTACTCGATATCTATTTTGTTGAGAATTTTATTTTTATTATCAATAATTATTAAGTGAATGGTAGGGATTTAATCTCCATGGAATGTTCTATGATATTCACACTATTATACACAAATAAAAGGTTGAAATTTATCTCCAAAGTAGTTATACTCTTTTTGTCTTTTCACTCAAATTGATTAATTTAAAAATATACCATATGAATAATTATTATATGAAGTGAGTTATTGTTTTATGGGCATGTGGTATCATAAACTATGGTATTAGCACATGGTATTGTAATAAAGCCTCTTTTATAGATTAAGCATATCCATAGTAAAGTGGGGGTGAATCTCCATGGTTAAGAATCTTGTTATATGTCTTTTAAATGTATATGTGTTTAACTTATATTAATTCTTTTTATAATTAATAATAATAACCATCATTTAGAATAAATATATATTTCACTTAATTTATATGCTTTTTTTCAGCAACGTGATATGTATCATGAAGTAAGTTTTTTTTCTTCTTATTATGGATTGATGTCTAGTGACATTTACTAGCCATTTAATTTATATGGTTGCACTAGTAGGTAAACAATCAAGTAGAGTTATTGTGCAACACCCTATGTGTTGAGTGTGTGTTGTCATTCATGTTATTGTTGTTGTGTTGGATGTGTATTCTTTAACTTGATGTCATGGATGGAGTGACACAATAAAGTTCATTAATTCCTTAGTTCAGATGGTTTTGCTAAGTGTACAATTTTCTAGCCTACTCAAAGACCTTTCCAACAATATCTTTGTCTAACTCCCAAGGAATGAGGAGGACATTGAGTTTGAAGTGGCGCAGTACAAGCAATGTTTAGCTTAGGTTATCGTTTAGTGGACTCATTGGGCTAAGAGACCATCAACCATCAAACCAAAGAAGTAAAGCATAGGAGGGAAGCACCATCTAGAAACCCCAAGATCCAAGATCTAAATTGCACCATGGAAACACAAAAGAAAAGCTAAGAAGCTCCCCACCCCCAACAATTTCGTAGACAACTGTGGCACATGGGCACCTCATCAGATCAATGCCAAAAAACAAAATCATATACTCGGGAGGGAGTGTTAGTAGCTGACAGGTGGTGAACCAACAAGTTGTTGATCACAATGACCAGTCTAAAGGCGCATGTTAGTAAGCACCTGAGCATCTATTGGAGTGCCCTCACTAGATCAAGAATCACCACCAAAAGGAAATATCATGAGGGAGAGGCAATGAGCATCAGATTGGTAAGAAAGAGCCTTTTGTCATTGTACCCAGCCAGAAAGGGCCATAAGCTTGCACCTACTGGCTGAAAGTCCATCTAGGCACCATGATATTGACCGAGTCCAACAAAGAGTTGAAACAAAACATCTTGACAACCCGTCATCCTGGCAAACGTAGTAAGATAACGACATGGTTTATGAAGATGCTATGTGGTAGTTGCCTAACACAAATGTGGTAATCACGATGATGTGGCTGAAGAAGCTAACGTCGCAGCTTGAAGAGGTGAAACATGGTAGGAAAATTCAACACTTTTGACAAGCCAAATGGATACTTGGCAAGTGATACATGGCAGACACACATGAGCAGGTGGACACATGGAAAGTTCTTATTAACAACAACAAGTGATGTGTCAAAAACGAAGGTAAGTGGCGTGGTAATGGAACCCATCTTAGGACTTCAGTCTTAGAGTTTGGTGTTTGAAGTTTGCAAGGTATTCCTAACCTCCAAGATCCAAGAAGGGCTTAAGCCAATGGTCACACCCCTAGTTGCAAAGGGGTTAGCATGAAGCACTTGAGAGCTTATTACCTTAGGACTTTGGCCTTAGACTCTGGTGCATCAGCATAAAAACTTGTCTAAACTTTGATATCTGATACCTGCTATGATCGATGGGTATTGTCATAGTTGAGGTCATAGGATGTTGAGGGTTAAGCACGAAGGAACTCCACCCATCAGGCCATTGGCCATAGGGTCATAACAACAAGAAGAGGGAAGTGGGATCCACGATGTACAATATCTGATATACATGTTAAGTCTGTGGTTCTCATCATAGGTCATGTGGGAACATATTTTAAAGCATTCTAGTCATGGCTAGTGTTTCAGGCACCAAAATTATCAATTTTTTTTTAGGTTGAAACTACTTGAGATCTGGAGCTCTGCATCTATAAAAGGAAACAAAATGATGTGAATGGTATTATTCTCATGCACATTGACGAGAGGGAGCTTCAGTGGCTATGTAGAGGCACTATTGTTCTTTGTTATGTAAAACAAAGACGGTTGTGAATAGAATAATGTGCTGCAATTCATGAAGAATAATGAGAAAAAGTAGTGCTGTGGAAAATAAATAGAGCGGAGGTACAACCAACTAAAACTGACATACTATGGGTGAAAACCATGGATCAATTCCCATCGTAAAGAAAGGGCATAATCTATAAAAGTAGAGGAGAAATATTGAAGAGATGAATTATCCTATGTAAATAAAATGATCAAGAGTTCTAGAGCTACTGTGTAGAAGAGGAAACACAAATCTAAAGAAGGTTTGTGCCCATCATTGTAGATCTGAGACAAAAAGTATGTAAAGAAGAAAATTGTATTATATACAATAGAAGGAGCTAAATGAAAAATTATAGTGAAATGAGAAAAAGTACGCACACGAGTCCCTAGAAGAGGTTGAAAGAAAAAAATGTTAATTAGATCTAGGCCAAATGAGAGAGTGGATAAGGATGAGAAATGAAAAGAAAGAAGAGACGCATAGCATATATGTGGCCACAATCAGATCTGAGCCATAAGAGAAGAGATGTTGAGCATATCTGAATGTTGTGATTAGTGGTCCAAAGGTGAATAAATATAGTGCAGAGACAAAGTTTGATTGTAAAAGGAGGCTACATAATTGGTGTATGGGATCTATGTAGTTGTTGTTGAGTTTAGATCTAAAATAACTAGTAAATAACTAAGGACTAGAATAGATTTGAGGAGTAGAAGAAACCTTGAGAAAGACCAAGGTAGAGTAACAAGTAAGAAGTTATATAGGTAATCTTGTTTTAAAAATCTTGTGGATCTAAATTTGAAAATGTGATGAAAAATGGATTTGATAGGAAAAGCAAGTAGGTGCCTGTAGATCAAGGGATTCGAGTCTCATTTATGTTGGTGCTTGTAAATATCAGGGTGTTAGTGCATCCAACAAGTTAGTGCACAAAAGCATGTTGGAGTTTTTACTTCTAGCAATTGGGTGCTTGCAAAGAACAAAGGGATTGGTGCCTACAAAAAATGGAAGTTAATGGTTTTAGAAAGTTGGTGGTTGCAAAGAAAAGGGGGTTTATTCCTCCTATGGCTTGGTTTCTACAAAATTTGATGTAAACTCAAGTTGGTGCTTGCATTTACATTACAATTAATAGAATATTTGTGGTTTTCTCCCTTATAGGTTTCCACATAAACATCGTATGTTCAAGCCTTCTGTGATTAGTGTATTGTTGTATTTTTTAATGTGTTTGATTGACTAAGTAATTGTTAAAAGATAAAATAATGATTCACCCCCCTCTTAGTACTTTCCTGGTTTATAGCAATTCGTATTAGAGTGGGTTCCTTCAAGAACAATTCAATCACTGGAAGGTAGATCTCAAGGCACTATGGACAGTCAGGATGGATTTTCTCCAGATGGAGCACCATTATTGAATGGATCAAATTAGCAACTTGGAAGCTAAGAATGAAGTTTTATCTAATTGCTCTTGGCTTCAATGGATGGAAACCTATAGTGGATGGAAAGAAGAACAACAAGTACAATAAATAATCCATGAAAGGAATCTTGAGTGGGATTCCTATATCATATTTTGGTCAGGTAATTCATTGTAAAACTACACAAGATATGTGGGATAAATTTGAATGCATCTATGAGGAAGATACTCATATTGCATATGATGTCAAGAATTCTTCTCAGAAAGATAAAGTACACAAAGATTCAAGTTGAAGACCATGACTTCTCCAGTGATGACTCAAATAAGAATGAAGCCCAAATAGAAATAAAATTACAAATGATATTAGAAAAATATAAGCTACTTGGTATATGCTTCACAAGTGGAGAAATAGGTCATGATGCCTCTTATTGTTCAGATTCCAAGACAAACAATGGTGAGGATGAAGCTAAAGGTGAAGAAGATGAAGAAGAAGTAAAATCCACGTGTAAGTTATTATTCCATTGTAATTGTAGAAGAATAGGTCAACTCTCTTCTAGATGTTTATATGAAATTTCAAAAAATAGTAGTGATAAAGAAGAACATCAAGCTAAGAAAGAACCTCATGAGTTCAGAAAATTCTTTACTCCTTAGAAGATGATTTCTCATCATAAGGAAGAGATAGATATACATTTAGTATTGATGAAGAAGGACCTCTAGTCATGACTATAGATGATCACCATATTTTTCAAGAAATTAAAGCCAATCACATTGAAGAGATGTCAAATTTAGAAGTAGGAGTTGAGATAGAAATAAATCATTTATGTGAACTTATTAGTCCCCTTGATGAAATAGAGAAAATTAGATGAAAGATCAAAAGGTAGAAGGATCTTAAATTGAATGAGTCTCAATACATTGAATGAGAAAGATCAAATTTAGAAGAAGAAGATATTGATGAGAAGATACATTTTAGAAGAAAACGTATCTCTACTTTAGAAAAGATTAATAGGCTTACAATGAAAAACCTAAAACATAAGGAATTATTGTAGGAATATGATGACAAGGAACTCGATAATGATGAATTAAGAAAAACTATTGTTATCCTGAAGAATCAACTATAATAATCCAGAAGAGTGGGAGAAGTGATGAAATGTCAATGATAACAAACAGAAGGACATGATGAGAAACTAGAAACTGAGATTGTCTCATTGAGAAATGATCTTAAGAAGGAAATTGATCAATTAAAGTATAGACAGAGTTTTAAAATGTTGGATAGTCTACTTAGCAGCCAAAGATTCATGTGCATTAAAATTGGTCTTGGTTACTAGAGCTAATATCAGAGCTATGTCAAAATGCTTAAAAGACCTATCAAAGAGAGAAACTAGAGTAAAGAAGGTGAAAATCATAAAATAATTAATTAGATCAGAAATGGATCAAGTTTAAAGTAGCAAAATACCAAAACTTATCAAGCAAGCAACCCTTCCAAGAAATCCCTACACACCGACATACACAAATCTATTCTATGGCTATTGTTATTCTTGTATCAAATTTGATCATAAGGTTGTTAACTATAGAGATTTTGTTAAATATGATCACATTAGAAATAGAAGTAAAGGTTCATATTAGATCCCAAGAAGTAGAGATATCATATCTATAAATTCACAAAAGAATAACACTAGAAGTAACAATTCCTTTTCTTAATCACATTGAATTTTATAATTGTAATAATTATGGACACAAATCAACTAAGTGTAGAAGTGGTAAGATTATAACTCCCTCTTAGAATAGGTAAATGAAATAAGGTACTCAAACACATAAGGAAAAGAGCCCTAAAGAAGTAGAAGAATGTAGATTTGCACTCTATACTCTAAATCAAGGTAACCAATGGAATATTGATAGTGGGTATTCAATACACATGATAAGAGATAATAACTATGCAAACATGTACTAAGGATTCAACTACAATGCAAGAAAAGGAACAAATCAAGCTATAAGGAGCAGCAAAAACATGTGCATCTTAGCAACAAAGGTAGCATTGAAAATGGTTTAATAAATCAGCAGAGGCTTGTGTTTCTCATAAGGAAAATCATAGCAAGTATAAAAGAACTATTCTCCCAATAAGGCTCTCCCCATACAAATTTGAAAGGAATAAATCAATTAATCCCCATGAATGTAATGTTAACAAATACAATTTTTTTTCTCCCTTGATGGAATACCTTGAATGCTTCAAATATGACAATCATGGGCACCAAGAAAGTGACTAGAAAATCCAATCAATAAGTCATTCAAAGCAAAACAACCAAAAAGAAAGCACAAGGATATGGAAAAATAAACAAGAGATGAAGGAGAATTGAAATTTATCTCTATGTGGTCAAAATAAAGAGAACTAATGGTATATAGATAGTGGATGTTCAAGTCATATGACCGAAGAAAAAGGAAATTTCTCTCACTAAAGGAAGTCAAGGGTGGTAGTTTCATTCATGGGGATACTATATAAGTTAGAATAATGGGGCAAAGGTTAGTTATCCTTGACAACAAAAAAGGAAAAGTTAGAAATGTACTATTTGTTGGAGGTTTAAAGCACAATATTCTAAATGTAAGTCAAATGGTTGATAATGGACATGAGGTAATATTCCATTTTAAAGGTTGAAAAATAAGAAAGGAAGAATTTGGAAGATTAGTGGCAAAGGCAATGAAGACCTCAAGAAATGTATATGTCCTTAATAAAGGTAAAAGAAAAGATTATTGTATGAGAGTGTTATCTCTCTTAGCTTATCGATTAAGACGGGTGAAAGAATGTAGCACCTCAAGTCACATTAAGAAGACAAACTACTTAGAGGGTGAGTGTTGGCTTGAGGGGGCTTAGACCCAGGTTCAGAGTTAGCTATGCTAACCAACAAAACCCTACACTATTAGCTCTTTTAGCAACAACCTGCATAGAGCAGGTTGTAGTCTCACCCGAGGTAGTATTAGGGGATGCTAGAACCAAGTCTCTACATCCAAAGGGCTATGTGATGTGTTTATGTAAAACTTAGGGCTTTATCTTGACCTTCGTGAACCCTAATCCTTTACAATAAATGATAGTAAACATGTTTATATCCTTCACCGATTGCACTAAACATGCATAACATTATATAAATAAGCAGATCTACGTCTTCATGAATCTATTAAGTACTTTCCTGATTAAATTGCATTCAACAGATCATAAATATAGTAAGTTCAGAAATAAAATAGTAATACATAAATGCACAAATAGTTTTTCAAAATAGGTCTTTATTATGCTTCAGATCTTCAATTACAGTTCTTCCCAACCCTGCACACACAGCTGCAAGGGCCCGCGCACTCAATTTCAAACATACCAAGGTCTCCGCACACACAGATGCAGGAGTCTTCCCCTTCGCCCATGTACAAAATAGATAAAACAAAATCAACTCATGTGCTATTCTTCCTTCTATCATATTTTATGGGTCTTCTATGACTCTTTTTTATATTTTTCTTCATTACAATACCATGGTTTGTGAACCATGGGTGGGTCTCAAAACAGCTTGACTCTAACAAACTAAGGGGTTTTGGCCTTCCTAAAGCCCCTTTGACTCCTATTGACCTGTGTTGCTCGCTCTCTGCTCCTCAAAATGTGAAAAATTTACAATATTTCACAAAACTTAACAAAATCTGACCCAGGGGATCCTCTCCTAACAGTGATATGCAAGATAAGAACGATGATTTGAAAAGAACACTAGATATGTATTAGTAGTAGTAAGTGAAGTTCAATTAGCTAGGTGACAACATGAACAAGTAATGTGAAGTAAAGATAGATCCACATGAATGTCAAACAAGTAAATGGAAAAAAAGCCATTGTTTAGCTTTTTTTTAGGAATAATTATATGTATGAAGGTCATAGAAAAGAAAATAATTCATATATATATAATTTTTTGAAATTGTAATCTTTAATTATTTAAATTATCTCATTGAAAATATTAATAAATTTAATACATAAAAAATTCTAATACATTCAAATTTTATAAATTATACTATTTAATTTATAATTTTAATAAAAAAAATTATAAATTAACAATATTTTTGAAAAACATCTCTTACTCAATTTAAAAGTTATTATAAAAATAAAAGAATCTCTTTCAAATATGTTTCATTTAATCTCTCCGTTTTAAAAATATACCAAAACCATTAGCTCTCATATAAATTTCTCTACTCAAATCTCAAAAAACCATTGAAAATTATAAAATTCCTCCCATCGAATCTCAAAAAACGAACCAATGAAGACCATAACTAGTAACCAAAACGATTGAAAATTATAAAATTCCTCCCATCAAATCTCAAAAAACGAACCAGGGAAGACCCTAACTAGTAACCAAAACCATTGAAAATTATAAAATTCCTCCCATCAAATCTCAAAAAACGAACCATTGAAGACCAAACTAGTAACCAGTAATGGTATGGTTAGAAGATCTCCATAGAAAAAGGAACTTTGTACTTCCTCTTTTACTAAATATAATGAAAAGATTTTTTCCAAATTAAATATAGAGAAAAATGGTTTTTTCTCTTAAAAAAAAACAATACTCAGCAATGGTGTGCAAGTTGCCAAGAAAGAAGCATTGAAGACCATAAGTGATAATGGCCAATATCCCCGGACTAGAGCTCGAAAATGTGGATGAAGAAGTGTCTCCATCATTCTTAATAACCTATAGTGATAAAGACACAAAGAAATGAATATTTAGAAAAGGTAAAGCACATATACAAACAAAACGCTTCCAAGAGTCTAATATACCAAATATTTTAAATCGTGGTCCATCCTTTCCACAGGGTTGTTAGGAAACGTGATAAGGTTGTTAGGAAACTTTGTCCATTTAAATATTTTAATTATATATAACAAAATTAATGTGAATATTAAATATTATCTCTGAATATATATAATATTCTTAAAAAAAATAAATAAATAAATAAATAAATAAAAAAATAAAAAAAATATTAAACCTAAAAAAATATTTTAAAAAAATCAATTAAAAAAAAATTAAAATATAATTTTAAGAAATTTAAAATAAAAATTTTAATCTCAAAATAAAAATATTCCCTTACCTTCTATCCACTTCCTTCCATTACCCTTATCCCCAGCCCATTCCATTTTCACGCGGCCTCTTATCCCTTTCTCTTCCTTTAACCTCATGCCTTTGCAATGACCATGACGGACGGAAATAAAAGTCACAACTCATTCTAAAGGCAATGATTGTAAAGGTAATGGGGAGCATCTCCCACCACCCTTCCAATGGATTGGGCTCTTCTTACTACCTTTGTAACAATGGCAATGGATTTGACTGTTTTTACTACTTTGTAACAATTACCTATTTTTACTACTTCTGTAACAATTGCAATGGATTTGGTTTTTTTACTATTTTGTAACAATTACCTCTTTTTACTACTTTGTAACAATTACAATGATTAGGCTCTTTTTACTACTTTGTAACAATTACCGTTAATTTTGGTGATGGCACATGAAACGGCACTAAAGTTCGGATTATGAAAGGGGTTTAGGGAAGTGGTTTTTTTTGTTTTTTTAATTGTTATTTATCAAAGGAAGATATGGTTGGGTGATTATAAAATTTAAAATTGATTTTTTTCTTTATTATATTTATAATTATTTTTTTATTTAATTTGTTTTATTAGGAAATATAGTGATTTGGAAAAAAAAAAAATATCATTTTTAAGTTTGAGAAAAACAAGTGTTATTAATCATACATTTTTTGAATGTAAAGGTTGATTTTATGATTTTGGTTATAAGTATAAAGGAAGTTGTAATTTGTTTTTGCCTTAAACAAACAAAGTGGGCTATGACCAAAAACATTACTTCTTAATAGAGTAATCTATGAGAAATTCCAAAAAAAACGCACTTAAAAACTACTCCCTTTTCAATTTACTAATTAATTTGAAAATTTTAACTACCATAATTTCAGAAAAAAATTATATTTTAACTTCGAACCAATTTTTTATTATTATTAATTATAACACATTTAACATAAGATCATGTAACTCTCAAAATTAAAATTTTAGAAATAAAAATTTTAAGAATACAAGTTAACAATAATACTTATTTTTAAAACGACAATTAATGTAATAATTTTTATTAAAAATATAAATTATATATAAAAAAAAAAAAAAATTACATTGTTTTCTGGTTTCGAATTCAATCCTCTTTAAATAAAGAATATGGAATATCCTACTACCTTTAAAAATAAAAATAAATAAATAATAAAAATACAATTTATACCTAATACATTATGTATGAGATCTAATATTTCTATTCAATATCAAATAAGGCTTATTGTTTTTCAATTTTGTGGCTTGTACTGATTAGTGCAATCCCTTTTACCATAGTCACTTATATGGTTCTTACGTGGGATAAGAACATGAACAAAAAAAGATATAGTAAATTTGATTAGTTAAGATGAAGGATGAAGTAGCAGGGAATATATAGATATGTAAAAGCTAATGGACTTTTATATATGTGAAGGAGAAAATCAATGAGTATACGTTAAAGTATATATTAAAACTAGGTGAGTAATTATCTTATTTTTGTTTTTTGAAATATTTTTTTAGGATTGTAGTTTGTTTTGTTTATCTTAAGCTCAATTTTTTTTTACACGAGTAAGGTTACCAGAGGTGGAAAAGAATATATATTTATGTGAAGATAATGGATTTTTCTGCACTTTATAAAATAGGCAAGAATATATATGAGAGAGTTAGTAACGGTTAGATTGTTTTGTTTTTGCGAGAGTTTGGAAATATATGTTTTTTTTTTTTTAATTTTAGTTATTTAAATTATATTTTTGAATTGATTAAATCATGAAAATTTTCTAATTATATAAATATATACATCAACTTTATAATTCTAAATAAAATATAAAACAGTTAAATAGGCTAATAATATAATTCTAATAAAATATAAAACAGTTAAACTATGCTAACAGAATTATTATAAATGTAGGAAGATATCTTAAAAATGATTTTATTCAATCTTAAAATTATTATAAAATTAATCAGATTTTTCAAATAAATTTTACTCACTCTTCTCCCCTAAAGAAAACAACAAATTCATTAATTCATTAGCTTTTATATAAATTACTCCATCTAACCTCAAGAAAGAACCATCTAAGAAGGCCATCATGATAATGATGTGAGGTCCCAGGGAAGAACCATTGAAGACCATAACAGGTAATGGTGTGAAAGAGGCCACGATCCCGACTCATCTCCATGATGGAGCCTGAAAATGTTGATGAAAGTGCGAAGTAACTGCATCATTATTAATAACCTATAGTGATAATGACACTACATTTATAAAAGCGAAAGCACATATACAAACAAAAAGGGTCCGAAAATACATGGCACTGTCGAATGTACAAATATTTTAAATCGTGATCCATGCATTCCAAAAGTTGGTAGCGATTTTTGCAAATATTTTAAATCTTGATCCATCCATTCCGAAAGTTGTTAGCGAATTTTGTCCACTAGTATAACATGATAAGGTGTTCGGTTGAAACGTTATGTCTTAAATTCTGATTGAAACCCCCTCGGTATGGTATTTCTCTCTAACACACTGGAATTCCTCCCCACGGGGGCCCCACCTCTCCTCAAGCTTTTTACCGTGTTGAGAGAGGGCAAAGGTGGAAACCAGGGCTGACTTCTATTATGTCATTGACCTAATTGAAGCTGCAATGAGGGCTTAAATCTAACTTCATTGAACTCTAGTCAAATGTAGAAATTATGGTGTATATTTGTAACTCTTTATGAAGTTTGAATCAAAATTATAAGACACAAATATACTCTACTACTTTGTGGAAGTTAATTCACATTTTAGAACACAAATTTTAGACATGCAATAAAAAATAACACACATGCACACAATGGTTTTCCTGGGAAAAAAACCTACTAAAAAGCCCAATGTCTGCTCGCATTAATATGATGAATAGAGATGTATTTCAATTGCTTTGCTCAATTGAGCACAACTTCCAAGTGAATAACCTATCTCTCTTCTCACTCAGAAGCTCTGAATCAAACTTAGTCAATTTCTACCTCTGATTGAGCCCTTATTTCCTTGCGTTGTTCCTTAAGAAATTAGGCCCCTATTATTTAGGAATTTCTCCAAAATGTATTGCGCAATTCCTTAGGTTGATCATCTGACTACATGCAACACATGTACACTCAAGACTAATCTACAACCGAGGTTACACTACCTTGAAATCTCCACCAAGCTTCGCGAACTCGAATTCTCTACATGCACAAAATATTTTGGGTTGATTGATCAATTAATTGGATCATCACTGAGTTTCACTGAAGTCTCACTACTTTACTGAAGTCCACTAGTTCCTCCAAAAGTTGGAACTAGTTTAACTGAAAACAACCTGCGATAACCAATCTTGATTGCTACAAATTAGCAATCACACATGCTTAACTAAACTCTAACTCTTCCAACTCGAATTTACTGAGTAAAATGGGTGACACAAGCCATGTCACACAAGTTAACTGCATCCAAGTTGTCTGCTGATGTGGAAATTCGATTTTTCTCAATTTAATCTAGGTAAAATCAAATTGTAAATTTGTTGCTGCATTTTTCAACACCAAAGGATTGGCGAGTTTGAAAACCTGAGCCACTAAGTGCATTAAGGGGACCTATTCCTTTTCCCCACCCGAGTAAGGCTAGGGAACACCCAGTGTCTAGAGGTACTCCTTTCCACACATAAACAATTAAGAAACACGTGACAATAAAAAAACATACATAAAATTACCCAAGAGGAAGTTTATGTCAAGTTGAGAGCTACGCCAACATCCTCAACAGTTCCTTCATGCTTCCACTCCTTGCCACAATTCACCTAATGTCTACATTTCTCCACATCGAGGTCCCAGGACAACTGACTGCACCAGAGAGTGAGAGTTATAACGAGACAACGAGTGAGAAGGGCCAGATTCCCAAGTTTGTCTCACCACCTGCAAAGGGATAAAGAGCCGAGGAAGCTATCCTTGGCACCAACTCTATTACTCCAAGTACTTAGACTCATATCTTTGCAAAATACAATGCCAAACGATTCAATTACCTTGCTTAATAACCTCTAACCTGCATTGAGAAACTTCGTCGGGCAGGCTCCCTGATCCAAATTTAAACAAGGACGCAACAAATTATAGATATAACCATAAATATGAACGGTGTTGTAGAAATAACACTTCATTTCATTAATATCAAATACTGAAATTTGCTTACAAACAAAATAGGAATAAGACTAGCTCGGGCGATGGTAGCTTATCTCTGAGAAGAGATATGGTGTCTACATGCCTCTGAATTGTGTTACCATGAGGTTCAAGGGCCTATTTATTATTGAAAAATATGAGAAAACCGTAAACAACCAAAATCCTAACCACAGGAGATGAAACGAAAAGAGTTTATGGGCCCCGTTGGGGTTAGTTAGGTAACCAACTTCCCAGGGTCGTAACTTGGTCATATTATCTTCGTTTGGCGTGTACGGTACCTTGTTAGAAAGGTCTCTATGAGGACTACAGGTTTTGATGCAGGCCCTTGCCTATGATCATGGGTTTGCAGAAGACCTCAAGAAAATGTCGTTTAGGGGGTCAAAACTGCTCCGTAAGTTCAGGACCTGAAAAACTACTAAAAATAGTAAAGGTTGAAATAAACAAGGAAACAATTGAAACTGACTGGAGGTCTATGTGGAATAGGTGGGTGGCCACCAATATCCACCTGGATCATTCCTCCCTTCGTAGGAAGCAATGGTCACCATTGCATGTAGAGCCTCCATGAGGTGAGGAAATTTTTGTTGAACCTGGTCCCTCGTGAGCCACTTGCCTTGGTGCAGGAGTTGGTCAGCTTTGACAACCTAATATAGTTGTATCTTCTGCTGGCGAGTGTTCTTGACTTGTGTGTCCATAATCCAGTCAGTTGTGGCATGTTCCATGCAGTCTGAATTTAATTCTATTAGTGTGAGTTGTTCTGTAATGTCTGATGTGTCCAGTAATGATGGGAAGTATGGTCAATGGCAGTCCAGATTAAACATTCGTTGCAGACCAAGGAATGGGAAAATGCTGAGATCAAAAGCATTGTCTCCCATAACCTTGGTAATAGTGTAAGGACCATATTGGAGTGGTTTGAGCTTCCGATGGGCTCCAGTAAGGCGTTCTTTCTGCAAATGCAACCAAACTTTATCGCCCACCTGTAACTTGTGTGGCACCCAATGTTGATCATGTCATTGCTTGTACTTGGCATTTGACTTCTCCAAGATGTCATGACCCAGCTAGCGGATGTGTTGGATGTGTCCAATAAATCTGGTCGCTTTATCTCCCTCAGATTATACATGTGCAGATTTTATATGTATAGTCACCTGAGGCATGGCAACATCAATCAGACACAACAGGTGAAATCCTAGACCCACTTGAAAGGGACTACGAACAGTCAAGCTATGAATAGCTCTATTATAACTATGATACACATTTGGAAGACTCTCATCCCAGGTTCGAGGATGCTTGGAGTTGTACATGCGAAGTATGTGCACAATCATCCTGTTGACGACCTTCGTCTGGCCATTAGTATGGGGATGGAAGACAGTCGAATTGGTGAGATCAGTGTTCAATAGGGTCCATGGGCTTGACTAGAATGTGCTCAATAACCTTCTATACTGATCCGATATAATGGTCTGCGGGATCCCAAAATGAAACCACACTCGTTCAAAGAAGAGTTTGGTAGTGTCCTCTACTCTGATACTCTTCTTACAGGCTACCAATATAGACATCTTAGAAAATTTGTCCACAACCATAAATACAAACTCATTACCATGTTTGGTAGAAAGGAGGCCAGACATATAGTCCATGGAGATGGATTCCCACGGCTGGCTGGGAGTAGGCATAGGAGTGTACATACCTTGATTCTTGATGGATGGCTTGGTGAAGGCACAAGCAGTGCAAGATCTGATATATTTCACAACATCTAGTCGGAGTTTGGTCCAATAGAAGTAAATTTGTAGTACAACCACAGTGTTCTACGATCCGACTATAGTGCACTTCCCAAATCAGTTTGGCACACTCACTTGAAGGAACAAAAATGTGGCCCATGTAGCAGAATAATGCATCCTGGAGGTCGAAATCAAGAACTTGCTTCCCATTTACTAGCGTCCAGTATGTGGAGGTGAACATTGGATCATTTTTGTATCGTTTTGACCATCTACAGGTCTTATGACCACAGGAATTGAGAATAGTAGTCAGTGCTAAAATTGGGGGTCGATTGAGGTAGTCTGCAATGTGATTGGTGTTGCCCTTTTTGTATTTAATATTCAAGTGGAATTGTTGCAGATATGTAGATCACTTATGATGGCGATCGTTCTCCAACTTCCCCTATGTCTGTATAAACTGAAGAGGCTGGTGATCGGTGTGGATGAATGTCTCCTTCCCCAGAATGTAGTGCTTCCACTATAAGCAAGCCTACACAAGGGAATACATTTCTTTAGGTGGGGTACTTCTGAATTGTATCAGAAAGTGTCTCACTATGATAGGCCATTGGATCCCTATGATGGGTGAGGACTACACCAATAGCATAGACTGAGGCGTCTATCTCGATTTCAAATGGTTGTTGCAGGTCTGGCAGTGTGAGTACCGGTGTAGAGCAGAGGCGACACTTTAACTCAATGAACTCCTTTTGTTGGGACTTCGACCAAGAAAACTTTGCTTTCGTCCTATTCTTATTAATCTAACTCAAAGGCCAAGTGATATGGGAGAATCCCAACACGAACATTTGATAAAAATTTGCAAGGCCCAAAAAACTGCGAAGATTCGTTAAAGTGGTTGGGGATGGCCAATCCTGAATGACTTGGATCTTGGTTGGGTCCACATGCATGCGACGCTCATCTATGATAGACCCCAAGTATTGGACTTGGCTCATGCCAAAGGTGCATTTTTCCAAGTTGGCACATAGTTTGTGTTGCTAAAGGTTTTGAAGGACCTGCCAAATGTGTTGTAAATGTTCTTCCCAACTTTTGTTGAAGATGAGGATGTCATCCAAATAAACCACCATGAACGAGTTGGTGAAGAGCCAAAAGATGTCATCCAATAGCCTCATAAAAGTAGCGGGGGCAGTTTTTAACCAGAAGGGCATAACCAACCATTTAAAAAGGCCTTCCCTGATTTTGAAGGCAATCTTCCATACATCTGTGGGCTCTATTGGAACCTAGTGATAGCTAGAATTCATATCGATCTTGCTGAAATACTTAGCCCCCTTGAGTTGGTCTAGTAGGTCATCAATCCGTGGGATTGGATACCTGTTCCTGATAGTGATTTTTTTTAATGCCCGTTAATCAATGCAGAGCCTCCAGGTTCTATCCTTCTTCTTTACCAATACAATTAGGCTCCCACAAGGCGAGGAACTTGGTCAGATGTGCCCTTTTTGCAGCAACTCCTAGTTTTCCACTTGAGATCTTCATTCTACATAATGGAACGATGATATATTGGTCTGTTGGGCAGAAGTGCTTCGGGAGTCAAATCAATTGAATGCTTGACCTGACAATGCAAGGATACCCCTGTGGGTGAGGATAAGCTGTCCCTATATTCTTCCACGACCGCATTCACCTACTTCTACTGCTTGGAGGAACCCTTCCCAGGGGCCATGGACGTGGCTGCAACCTTCCCCATACTTTGAGAGAAAATTAGAAAGAAAATAAATTTCCCAGTCTAGGAGATGACCTTACTGCATTGCTTAGCAGAGATCAAAGATATGGTAGTAGGTGGGGCCACCTCCGGTATCCTATATAACTTAGCACTGGAAAAAAAAAAAATAGAGCGAGGTCTAGACTCATATACAACATGTCACTTCTATAAGTATGGTTGTCCTAATAATACATCACAAAATTCAAGAGGAGCAACATCACGCAGTACCTCATTCGTGAAGGGCTTGATGTTGTAGGGAAGGCAACACTGTTGGCTAATGCAGAGATCTCGTCCTTGGTGAGGCCACCCAATGGTGTACAACTGTGGATGCATTGTAGTTAGTAGACCTAGCCACTTCACGACCTCTGCTGAAATAAGGTTCTTTTGGCTCCCACTGTTGATAATGAATTGCGGCGAAGAACCCTTCACCCACATGTTTGGGTGGAATAGGTGTTCCCCCTCTTCTAGATCTTCAAGCTCAATCTTTTGGATCTTGATGGTAGCCACAAGGAAACTAGGCTCTACGCCAATGATCTGCTTCCCCTTTTCATTCCCAGTATTGGGTTCTGACTCAAAGTCAGAACATGCATCAGACTCAGAAACCTTCAGCTCGGCCACTAGTGACTGCTTGGCCCGACACTCACTTGTGTTGTGAGTGAAGCTCTTATGTAACTCACACCACTTTCCCATGTCCTTCTTTGTCTTCGTGGTGTTGTTCTTTTCTTGTGGCTTCGACGGGTTATGTTAGGTCACCCACCTTGGCTTTTCCCTTTGCTATGCAGTTTGGTGGCACCTTTCCCTTGCTTCAGATTCACAACTCCAAAGTCTCACCTTTTCTGTCTAAGCTTTTGCTCAATCTTGACATCATATCGATACGTCGTGCCAAGCGAGGAGATGTCCAAGAACTCTATCTCATCTTGGATGTACCTGTGTAAGTAGTTTTGGTACTTGAGTACCAAATGTTTATCAAATCCTTGATACCCAACTTCATGCAAAGGGTATGAAAAACATTGGTAAACTCCAACACATCTTGGTCCCTTCCCTATCACAGTGTAGTCCACTTTATGTATTTATCCTCATAGCTCCCAACAGGGTAGTACTGCTCCATGATGGCATCTTGGAAGGAATCCCAAGTGGATGCAACCAAAAATAGTGAGGGCATACCTTCATCCTTCTACTTGCAGTAGGTTTCCCACTAGTCCTTGACGTAGGGGGCGATTTTGAGAAAAGCAAAAGTAATCTTTTCTCGGTTGGAAAAATCATGAACATAAAAATATCCTTCTAGCATATTTAACCATTTATCTACGAAGTCCACATCTATCTGACCCTCAAATATGGGAATGTCAAAGTTAACTTGTACCTTAAAGGGTGTGACTCTTCGAGAGTAGTTGTTGGAAGTAGATGCATCACCCCTGGGTAACCGCTGAAGGATTTGGGAAAAATTGTCCATCATTGCGTTCCTTTGTCGCTCAAGGGCTTCTTCGAGCAAGATTTTGATAAGATCTCCTGCCCCCTCGTCTTTCTTTTCTTCCACCATGGGAGGCCATCGGGATTTGTGAGGTTGGTCTTGCAAAGTTTTGACCAGTTCAAGTCATAACTCCTTATATCCCGACCTCATTGGGGACATGCAAAGAAAAACAGAGAAATAGAAGACCACTCTGATACCACTGATTTGAATTTAAATAGGACTGCAACAAATTACAGATATAACAATAAATAAAAAGATGTAGCAAAAATCACACTTCATTTCATTAATATCAAATACTGAAATATGCTTACAAACATAATGGAAATAAGACTAGATCGAGTGATGGTAGCATATCTATGAGAAGAGATGTGGTGGATACATGCCTCTAAACTATGTTACCATGAGGCTCAAGAGCCTAATTATTATTGAAAAACATGATAAAACCCTAAAAAACCAAAACCCTAACCCTAGGTGATGAAATGCCAAGAGTTTATGGGCCCTGTTGGGGTTAGTTAGGTAGCCAACTTCTCAGGGTCATAACTTGCTCATATTATCTTTGTTTGGTGTGCACGATACCTTGTTAGAAAGGCTTCTCCAAGTACTAATACTATGGACTTGTCGCAGACCTCAAAAAAACGTCGTTTAGGGGGGTCAAAACTCCTTTGGAAGTTCAGGACTCGAAAAACTACTAAAAATAGTAAATGCTGAAATGAACAAGGAAACAATTGAAACTCACTGGAGGTCTAGGTGGAATAGGTGGGTGGCCATCAATATCCACCTGGATCACTCCCAAGACACAATTAATCCAAACCATGATTATCTATTACCCTGTGTGAGGGATGAACACCTTCTATATTTTCTCTATCTTGGGAAGCACACCCATTAGGGACATCAAATTTTCATTTTTACACGTAATATAAATTTGTGTTTCCAGACCTAACTGATACTTTTCTACTTCTTTTTTGTCATAATAAATTTCATCTTACCATTTATCACATGTGGTGGGATACTTGATGGAACAACTGTGCACTGCGTGTATGTTGCCAACGACTGTGAAGATACAAAGTCGAAGAACCTAGGATTTGGCACTAACTAGAACTTGTAGTTAGTGGAAATTGAAAAGGCATATATAGAATCTATCCATATAGATGAGAAGAGAATATATATGTGTGAGAGGGAATTATATATATATATATATTATATATATATATATATATATATATATATATATATATATATATATATATATATATATTATATATATATATATTATATATATATATATATGATGTAGCCCTGTGAAATTTTTAATGTAGTTTTTTTTATGTTTTTTCAAATTTTAAAGAAATTTTACTTTAAATAAGTTGGTTTTTTATTTTTATTTTTATAAATGATAAATATGGAGTCAAAATATATCTATGTTGCATAATTACATTGATTGTATTTATTCTGAAATATGGTTTCTAAAATTTTGATTTAATTATCAATAATTATTAGGTAGATGTGAGAGATTTAATTTCCACCAAATATTCTAGAATATTCTTAGTAATAGTCACTTATCAAAGGTAAAGATTTATCTTAAAAGTAATTATGTTCATTTTTCCTTTTTAATTAGATTGATTAATTACAAAAATGTCACATGAACAGATATTATGATGTTTTGAGCATGTGTATTAGCAAGCCATCGTATTGATCCATAGTATTGTAACAAGCATATTTATAGGTTAAGAATCTCAATAGTAAAGGGGGGTTTAATCTCCATAGTTAAGAATAATGGTACATGTTTTTTTAAATGTGCCAGTATGTTTAATTCATATATTAAATTTTTTTAAAATAATAATAATAAAGGTATAATTTGTTTAATTTTTATGATTTTTTTAAATTTTGATAATATGAGATATATTATGAGGTAAGTGTTTTGATGCCTACTAGTGTTTACCAACTATTTAATTTATAGGGTTGCACTAGTAAATTTGAAGTTAATATGGATTTATGTTGGTTTATATATTTACTTCCATTATATTTAACAAAGAAATATCTTCCTCCCCCAAGGAGGGAGCCCAAGTATGTGCTCCTTGCCATCAACTTGATATGGGTGTGACTGAATTAAGGGGTTGTAGTACATCCCCTAGATGGAAATCTGTAAGCAGCAAGGGGTTCATTCAAATGGTTGTGCGAGAAGTGAGCTCCTGGGAGGTTTGTTCCATTATGAAGAGTGATGTGTGGGAGGCACTAGAAGGAAAGATTGACTTACAATCTTCCTGTAGGCTTGCACTTATCACAATTATGGTGAAGTTTATGGAGATTAGGGAGAATCATGACCCAGGGTAGTTGGTGAAGCCAACGATTTGGGTTAGTTACATAAATTGGTCACATGCTCGCAATAAGATACGGTATGAATGATCATTTATTATCAAGTTTCCATTAGTTTTCTATCTATTGAGTGTTTATCCTCTCCAAATTTTCTAGTGCTTTTATTGATGTTTCCTTATCTCTGGGTTTTGGTTGTCCCCAAGCATTGTGTTATGGGATCGATGTAGAGTTTCAAGTAGCATTAGCCATGCTCTGAAGTTTAGCCTTGGATCTCTATTTAAAAGTGGAGATTTTCAAACCATAATTAATTGGAAGAAGTTCCAAGCTCCGAGTTGCATCATGCTTTAGTGTGCCAGTGATTACTTTATCTCTTGGTCAATATTTTAGGTTCATCATTTTTTCTCTTAAATACTTTATCGATTGCTAGCATTTATTCCCATCACTTGGTATCTTGGTAGGTTTTCAGTTGATATTTATGTTTTCTCCTTAGCCCCTCTCCTTCAATGAGGTAGTCTCGCAGATTGATGCATTTCTTTGGAATTCAGCAAAGGTTTCTTGGGTGGTTTTCCATACTGGAGAAGCTATTCTTGATTTCTTAAATTGAGTTGGGATTTCTACTCCTATGTGTTTCATTCTCTTCCCCTTGCCTCTTTTCATGATCAATTCTCTTTCATGGGTTCTCTTTTTTGGCATCACGTTTCAAGTTCTAGATTTTCTACCCTTTTCTCTCTTTCCCCTTCTAGTTAGGCACATCGTAGAGTATCATATGATTGTAGATGAGGTAGAAGGGGTGGAGGCACCCCTTAATTCTGTGCTGAGGTGCAACAACCTTCAACCTCTTAGCCTCAGGCTTAGAATGTTTCTTGCCACTCTATGGATCATTACATGGAGGATATTCAAGAAGTTCACATAACTATGTCAAAGGTTGAAGAGGAGGTTCATCATAATACTAGATTCATTCTGAATTATCATGTTAAAAGAGAGACAAGAAATTGGATTCCAGTAACTTTCACTTCCACTTGGTCTTGCTAGACTTCTTACATGCAAATTGTCAATTTGTATTGGCATATAAAAACTCTTATGGACAAGTTTCTCATAGAATGATCAGACACACATCAAGACATTTTAGCATGCATTGCAAAGATGATGGAAAAGGTGGAGAAGTTAGACAACAAGGTTTTTGTTTTGGCCAAGAAGCTCACATATCATACATTCACCCCATCTAAATATGACAATGATACTCCTCCACAAATCCAAGAGGACTCTCCCTCAAGATGATATGCTCAAGTGAGCCAGGAATTATGTTACGGTTTTATGTTGTGACATTATTCTAGTGATGGCTATGAATTTTTGGCAAAGCACTTTTTTTAGTTTTCTTTATAAGTTAAATGATAGAATTGTAGTTTTATCAATATGTAATGGTGAATTTTTGACTCTATGCTTATGGTCTAGTTTCTTGAGTTGCAGATCAATAACACATAAAAAAAACTATGTACCACATATTGAAATTGATATAAATTGTCTTACACTACTACATAGTGCACTAAAATACGATTTCCTTTCGTCGGTTGTTAGACATAATTGTTGTCGTTACTTTGATTGACATTGTTTCTTAGTTTCATCAGTGAAACTTAGTCAAACAATCTAATGAAAAAATTAGTCATTGGATGTATGACACACATCCCTCATAGGATAACTGAGAGAAAGGGGAAAAATCAACTGTTGGATCTTTGACATAAGATTTACTGGTATCTACAATGTAATTCGACATAATACTATCAAAAATACAACAAGAGCCTACAATGAAATGTGATGTAGCCATCTCAAATGGTTAATGTCACTCGACGATACCACGTCGAAGATTCATTAGATAATTACAAAATCCGACGATATTTTTATGATGATATGGAATCAAAGATGTGATGGGTAAGTGAAAAATCCAATGGGTGTTGTCTGATGATAGGGCGTCAAAGAGTACAAAATAAAACAAGATTTTTTCAATGATACAGAGTCAAATGAGATGGATTCGTACAAAATCCGATGAGGGTTTTTTAACAATAGAGCGTCCAAGATCCGATGGTATTTACAAAACCTAACAAGCTTTGTCTCATGATAGGTCATCAAAGAGTAACAAAAATGATGAGAGTTGGTCGACGATCTAGAGTCGGAAGTATGACAGGTAGGTACAAAATCCAAGGGGAGTTACCAGATGATAGGTCATTAATGATTTGAAGGATATGTACAAAATTCAATGAGAATTGTCCGATGATTATGCATTGGAAATCCGAAGGAAGAATACCAAATCCAATGAAGTTCTTGTGCATCTGATAAATATTTCATCACAAAGGACGATGAATATGTGACAATCCTACAAATTTCACTTACATAGTTTCATCGGAAATCCAACTATCTTGGAATATTAAAAAGAAAAAATTAAAATCTATGTTCATTTGATCCTTGTCCAAAAATCAACAAAACATAAATTCACACTTTATTGTAAGAGATTTGTACATAGTTTATGATAAACACTCATTCTCACAGAAGGAAGGAGATGACAAATTGCAAAGACAAATTGAAGAGCTCGATGAAGGAATTTCTAAATATCATATGTTAAATGGGGAAATTATGTTTAATAAAACCATAGAGAAGAAGTCCATTTATTTGGAGCTAAGTGCACGAGGGGTTTTGGTAGCTTGAGTTTGAAGAGATTTTGTTGGCCTAAATTCAAATCATTTTAATATGAGGGTTTCTTTCTATTGATAATTGTAGCCTTGGTTTTATCATGGGGATATTAGGACCATTTCTTAAACACCACATTGGATTTTGTTCTAAGTGTAATGGAATTATTTATGGAGATATTTGAAGATTCCATTGTTTTGTTCCTTCCAAAATTTTCATAATAAGATGCTTGGGAAAAATACTATGTTGAGTTCACTGTGTAGTTTTTGAATGCCTTAGCTCGCAAATGAACTATGGTCTTTGTCAAAATAGACATATCGTGATCGAATTGTATAAATTTTTAATCCCCTTGGTCATAAAGGGAGGTTGTGAAGGAATAAAAGTAGAGTTTGACTAGATATTTTGCAGTTTTCTCCTCTTGACAATGAAGGGGATAAAAGGATAGGATAAATTATCTTCCCAAAGTTAGCCCAAATCTTATGTTCTAGGAGATCATCATGGCTAACTACTATTTAATATTCTTTCTTAGTATTGAAACACCTTGGAACCATTTTTCTATATTTATTAGCTCCTCCCCAAAGGGAGAAGTGTTGCAAATTACAAGTAGACTTCAGATTAAACTTAAAGAATGATACTACATAAAATTAAGACAAGGAAAATAATTGAAGAATTAGTTTGATAAAAATGAGTTAGTCTAACATGTTTAAAGAAAAGAAGATCTAGCTTGCTATTTTCATCTAAGTTTTAAAGAAGAGAGCCTCCCAGGTGACATTATAGACGAAATTCTCCACCATGGCGACACTCAAATATTTGGATGAAAGGGAAATATGTTAAAAACCAATCATGTCGAAATGTTAAATCGGATGGTACGAGAGATTTTAAAAAGAAAAAATCGAGACTTACCTTGGTTAATAGAATTCCAATAAGCATTGTTTCATTATCAAACTGTTGATGTGAAGGTCGACTATTATCATCAAAATATTTAATGCATTTAATTATATTGTTGATGAATACTACATTGAGGTAGAAATTGAGTCCTTCAACCATTGGGATGAAATGGAATGGAGAGAGAGGGTCACACTATAAAATATGACAAGAGGGAGAGAAGGTGGTAGATGGGGATCCATTAATGAGGGGGAAGAAGGTAAATGAGGTAAGAGATAAGATCCAACTAGTTCATTATTTTGAGAAGTTGAAGGCCAAAAGGATATATCAAATGTATTTCCAACCCAACTTGTCAGAAGCTTTTGACGTATGTGGTTTATAAGCAAGTTTGATCTTCTATGTGTTTTCAAAGAATGAATCATCTCTTAGGTGAGAATTGTGTTGTTTAGGGTTTTCCTACTTTCAACATAGCTCTATTATTTGGGGGAGATTGAAATAGGGAAAAGAGGCTGGAGGAGATTTTCTATAAACTTTGTAACGATTTTGTAGGCTACTATCTAAAGGGAAAAGTGTCAAAATTTACTAGGTTCATCAACCTTGCCTTCCTTAGAGTGAGGAAGTTAGAGTTAAGGGGATGGACCATTTAAGAAAAACTATGAGAGTCCTAAAATACTTCCAAGATAAAATTTGATTATATTCTAGTAGGAATGTAAGAAATTAGTAGCGATTCCATTGATATTAGTAGAATTTTTCATTACAATATCCATTATCACTTGATCTACTTCTTCTAAGGTGACATCATATAGGAGGGAAACCTTTTGCTCTTGTCTGACAACTCAAGAGATAATTTCGATAATTTTTTGAATGGTGTTGCATCGATCTCGTTGGGATTTAGAAAATATGGTTTTGAAGTAGGGGAGCAACACATGTTTAATGTACTTATGGTCTAAAAGTTTATTTCCAAGGTTGTCCTTTAAGAAAGGGATGTAGTTGTGGTGATGGTTTTTAACCACTGATCTATGAATAAATTAGTGATTTCCCCTTTGAGGTAGTTAAATCTTAATTTTTTCTTCCTGACAATTTCCTAATGTTTGATTTAATCTTATAATTGGATTTGAAGAGATGATTTTTCTACAAAAGTGATTTATTCTAGCCTAAGAAAATCGTAGCAGCTACATTTTGTTATCCAAATCATTTTCAACTTTGAAAACGTCTCCAATCTCTCCTTGCTCCATTTCTTAAGACAATATTTAATATGATTAAGGCACTATTAAAGAAGTACATGGGGATTCCCTAGAGGGCTCTTTATTCTTACAACCATGATGAAATGTTTTCTTAAAAGGAGGGGTGATTGAGCCAAAAGTAGTGAAAGTGAACAGTTATATTTTTAGGTTTCCCTTTAGATCTAGTTTGAAGATGATCAACTAGTGATCCACACCAAAAAAAAGTGAGGATGGTGGACCAAATGAAGACTATAAAGTGAAATAAAGTATGAAATAGATGATTGATCTAGCCTAGATGCAAGCCAATTCAATGCCCCATGTCTATTATTACATGTGTTTAATACATTAGTTGTTTCTAGATCTAATGGGAACATGTGTTCTAATATCTCCTTGATGTATAATGTGTCCAAATCTAATATTCTCATTCCACCTCTCTTCTCCTCTAAAGTAGTGATGATGTTTCTATATTGATAGATGATCTAGTGTTTGCCTCCAGTAGTTGTATTAAAAGTCTAAACGGACTACAATAAGATGGGTTTTTCTACCAATACTTGTTGACTATATACATTTCCCCATAGTTCTCAAATTTGTAGCTCTATAAATCCAAAAGGAAATCCCATAATTATCAACCTTTTGACTTCATAGCCTAACTTTTCCTCTATAAGACCAATAGATAAGGAACTATTATGCTTCAACCTAGAGTCTAGTTCATGGCCCCTTACAGTGAGGAGCCATCCCATAGAAGGAGACGAATGTTATCCATTTGAGACACCCCTACCCAATTTTTTTTTATGTTTGGCCTTAGGCACTAAGCTAGGTAAAGAGCCCCTCATTCCCAAGATTGATATTTCATCTTTATAACCATTCCATGTGGCTTCAATTCAGTTCACACCTGAAGCAATGCAAGAAATTACCCTGATAAGTTGTAGGAGCTCCTTGAAACTAATAAATATCAGTATTTGATTTGTGTAACTACTACGAATATTTTAGAATATTCCATCGACGTTAAATCCCTACCATCTATCTAATAATTGCACCAAGATGTGCTCTCCATCCCAGTATGGAAGAGATGTCGTAATGTTATGTAAACATTTTGACTCTGTCAAATTGCCAACAGTTTTTGGTCTCTGGGTTTTGACAACCCATGGTTTTCCCATGGTTTTATTATCTAATGTAGCCTATTTAAAGGCATAAATTCCAATGAAATATAATATAATAAAGTGATGTTGTTATTCTCAACACCACGAGAAAATGGCTACTCTTGCTTATATTATTTTTTAATAAAACCCATGTAGAATCCTAGCAATCTCACTGAGTTGAAGCTCAACCAAATATTTATAAAGTTTTAAATTGTAGTTAGTTTACAATCCTGATTTGCAACCCATGATAGACAATTGTGAATTTTCCCAATATACATTTTAGTATTAAAAATCTAATGTTAGAGTCATGTACTCAAGTGAAAACAACCCCTACCTAATTATTAAAAAATATAGAGAAAACTGATAAGGGTTGCATCCATTCTTACATTTTATATACATATGGGCTAATATAACTTGTAGACTTAGGTATCCCCAATTCAAACAATTTAAAAAAAAAAAATCATCTACAATTTTTATTTACCACACAAATAGCATCAAACATCAATGTCAACAATTCACAACTCTCATCCGCTATTACCATCCTTACCTCTTCGTGTACCCCAAAGATTGGACAGTGATGACCAAGTATATAGTGCCAATTACTTTGCATCAATTCACAAGCAAGCAAGGATGAAAAAAAAATGGGAATGGATTGAAATTAAGCATTATGGAAATGTAAAATGCAATATAAAATATAAAGAAAAATCTTTTGATGGCACTCCATAGTCTAAACAAACTAATTAAATATATATTCTTATGTTGAGGAACATAATTAGTTATCTAATTTGCTTTCAAAAGAAAGTTTGCATATGGTAATTGGCACATGGAAAGTAAAGCAACACAAAAATGGCATTGAGAGTCTCACTATCTACGCCAACCCTTTTCGAGACCTATTTTTTGGAACAATAAGTACATGATATTTAAATATTTTAAATCGGGCATAACTTTCTATATCACATGATATGATATGGTAATACGTGGACGCTGCAAGCAACATCTTTATTGACAAGTTTTATGTTGTTTTTTCAAGTTTTTATATTGTTATAGGTTAATTTAAAATATATTTGATAATTAAAATTTTATTTTTTTAAGTAGACATTCTTAATTACGAACAGAATTTAAATAAAATTTTTAATTTTTTTTATTAATTTTTAAATTGATGTAATACTAAGGTATTGACATATTTTTTAATTTATATTTAAGAGTTATAAAAATGTGATAAAGATTTTTGGATTTGATAGGATTGATGATGTTTTAATAGAAAATCTCTTTAAACTTAATTTATGGAAAATTTTAGGGGTTAATATTCAGAGGTTGGTTAAATTTCCATGATTTTTCCAAAAAAAGATTCGCCAATTTCCAATCTTTATAAAAGTAATTTGCCCAAAATTTACAATATAAAATTATTTTACCTTAAAGACTACCAACATTATATAAAGAGTATACATAAAATCATTATAAATTTGAATAATTTTACAAATACATCAATAAACATTTTATAGTTGCATATTAGGGACTAGCGATATTCGCCAAAGTTTTTAAACTTCAAGATACTTTTCCATCCTTAAAATTTTTCCTGACTTAGTCACCTTGATGGTTATTACATGGGATAAAACATAAGTTTAAAAAAAAAGCAGATTTGATAACTTATAATTGAGTTTCGAGATATCTTTATGTCTTATATATGTGTGTGTGATTTGGCAAATATGTATATATATAGATATAGATATGGAGTTTTGACATTTGTTTTGTATTTTTTTTTAATTTAGAAATATATTATTTAAGTATTATATATATTTTATTATCTAAATTACAATACTAATATCATTAATCTTGAAATTTAGCTTAATTGATTAATCTACAATTTAAATTTAAAATTAAAAATATTATAAAATTGGTAATTTTTAAAATATATTTCTCTTTCAAATATGTTTAATTCTAACCTTCCCATTTTAAAAATACACAAATTTCATTAAATTCCTCCCATCAAATCTCAAAAAATTGAAAGTAACTAGTATGATGTGAAAGTCGCCAAGAAAGAACCATTGAAGACCATATTTAATAATGGCGTTAAAGAGGCCAACATCCCCGGACTCCGAGCTTGCAAATGTTGATGAAGATGCCAAGTGTCTGCATCATTATTAATCACCTATATAGTGATAAAAGACACAATGAATTAAATATTTATAAAAGTTAAAGCACATACAAATATTTTAAATCGTGGTCCTTCCTTTCCAAAAAGTTGTTACGAGATTTTGTCCACGACTATACGTCTTAAATTCTGATAAAAAAGCTTGTCGCTTCAATAAAATTGAAGTTTCTCAGAATGTTTCAAGAAATAAACAAAGAAAGAGATAAAACAAAGTGGCTGACAAAATAAATAATAATCCAGGACTGACTGATTTATCATCCTTAATAAATACGTACACTAAGATACAAATATGACAACTTAAATTTACCAAAATAAAAATAAAGCAAACCAAAAAAATATTAACAAAAATAAGAGCATCGAATAGTTAGCCTACGCTTCCAATGCCTAGGGTGACTGTGTACTGCGTCTGTCGGCACTGACAAATTAGAAGAACCTAGGTTTTGGAACTAAGCCGCAGTGTGATCCGGTGGGAATTGAAAAAACATAGTATGTATCTATACAGTGGAGAAGAGAATATATGTTAATGAGAATTTATTTATTTTTAAATGAAGAATATATATATATATATATATATATTTGGGGATAAAACAAAAATATGTGTTTTACAGTTAGTGGGATTAGGTGAATTATTATTATTTTAATTTTAATTAAATAAAATTTCAAGATAAATGATAAAATATAAAATTAAAATAAAATTTTATTGTATAATAAATATAAATGTAAATATAGGTGTAGTCTAACTTAAAGATTAAATAGCCATTTTGATCTAAATTCACTAAAATATGGCAATATAATTTCAAGTTTTTTTGTTGCATGAAATTAAAATGAATATACTTATTTTTATTGTGAGCTTTGCAATGCGTGCTTCCGTAACCAAGATCTGTAAGCCCTTTCCCCTCACCCTCCCCCTTCATCACCGAACCCTCTTCTCCCCCTCCCACGTTGACCTTTGGTGCTTGTAATCATGGAACCCGTTGGAGGAGGAGACTATGACTCCTCCATTCCCCTTGGCTAGGCGGCGACTTCCATGCATTTTGATCTAACACCTAACCCAGTAGCACTACAATCCAAAACAGCCCCACAAAATGACAAAATCTCTTACTCTATAATGCAAGACACTCAAAAGCACCAATTCCACCTGAGCGAGAACCTGAGAAAAGAAGCACCAACACATGCAAGAAAAATCAGAGAAGATACCTCGCCTGCACATTCCTCCGACGTGGTTAAAAAACAACATCAAATACATGCAAGATCACTCCCTAATCTACAAGTTCATTGGAGTATGGGCAACTGAAAAACGCTCATGTATTAGATAACCCAGAGGTGGAAACCCAAAGCGCACTACGATGTCAAGCTAGGATTTAAGGGATTTTTCACAATAGTATTCTCTCACCTCGATGACCTCAAGGTTGTCTTAGAAGGAGGGCCCTATTTCCTGAACTTTGCAAGCCTCTACATGAGAAATGGACTTTGCGCTTCATACTAGAAAAGGAAGATTTCTCATGGGCGCCAATCTGGGTGCATCTCTATTGACTCCCCTATGAATACTGGGCCACAATACCCTAAGGGACATTGGAAAAAACATGGGAAAATTAGTGTGTCTCTCAGAGCAAACTCACTAGGGCTTCTATGCAGCCTATGTCAGGTTGTGTTTTTACATGGAAAATTCAGGATCTCTTCCAAAAGTCATAGCCCTAGAATCCAAAGACAAAGACTGGTTCTAAATGTTGGATTACAAGAACATGCTCTTCAAATGTAGGAAATTCCATCAGCATGGCCATTTGTTCAAGGGCTTTCTATTCAACGACCCCAAACCATTAGCCTCCAATGCTAGCTAGCCAAACAAGGAAGGCTTCACCAAGATTCCCCCCAAAGGAGGCACACGAAGAAGAAGTGTCAACCCCTGTAGACAAAGTGCACCAACATCTCCAAAGATCCCTCTGAGGTTGATCTAAGCTCATCCTAAGAATGAAACATGACTTCAGACAAAGGGAAAAACCAGCCAGCTTCAGAAACCCTGATTGAGTAGGACATTCTAGTCCAGGATGACACTCTTATGGTTCAAGAAGAAGACCTCACACACCTTGAAGGGTTGGACCTCATTGCCATGGAAGATGCTTGCCGAAGGAATGTTGCCAACACAATACCTGACAAGGAATTCAAAAAGCGAGGCATAAAATCAACTCTTCAAAGACTGGACACACTTGAAATGGTCATCTGCAAGGGATCCAAAATGTACATATTTCAGCAGAAACTCAAGCAAGTTAAACTCCTAATCACGAAATGGAATAAAGAATGATTTAACAATATATTTAAGGAAAAATAGCTTATGGAAAAAGAAAATGGCTTTCCTTCAATAAGAAATCATCCTCGATGGATTCTCGGAGAAATCTATATCTCACGAGAACTTACTACTCCAATAGATTAAGGAACTCTACAAACAAGAGGAAATATACTGGAAGCAGAAATATAGGGGCAATGGTTAAATGACTGAGAGCGCAACACCTCCTTCTTCCACAAATACACTGAACACAAAGCCAACAATGGAATATCCCTTCTCAAAATAGAATTTGGAACAATGTTGGAAACTCAGGAGGACATTGAAGAAGAGCTAGTCAGCTACTTCTCCAACATTCTCAAGGAAATTGCAACCCAACTCATAGATGCAATCAACCAAATTTCAACCAACATCCCCCACCTCATCACAACGGAGCACAATAAGGCCCTCATGTGTCCAGTCTCAGACTTAGAAATTTGGGAAGCCCTCTCCCAAATGGAAAATGGCAAGGTCCCTGGCCTAGATGGCTTCACTGTTTCATTCTTCAAACGATGATGGAGCTTCCTTGGGAAGGAAATCCATGAGATTGTGGAGGAAACCAAATGCTCGATATCCATTATGCAAGCTTTTAATTCCATGTTCCTCGCCATCATTCCAAAAGAGGACAATGTGGCATCACCAAGTAAATACAAACCTATAGCTCTGTGCAATTTCATTTAAGAAATCATTTCCAAAGTTATAGCCAACATACTAAAGCACCTCCTCCCTCTCCTCATCTCCCAAGAGAAATCGGGCTATTTAGAAGGCAGACAAATCCTAGACAACATCATCCTAGCCCATGAAACCATCCATTCTCTAAAGGTCCTCAAAAAATGAGGCATGCTACTTAAACTAGACATGTCAAAAGTCTTTGACAAACTCAGTTGGCACTAAATTGAAAACATTCTTTAGCCCATTGGATTTGAATCCACCTAGATATAATGGGTCATGTCTCTCATCTCCATCCCTTTTTTCTCCATCTTGGTCAATGGATCTCCCTCTGACACCTTCCTTCCCACCAGGGGTATACACTAAGGTGAATTTCTCTCACTATTCCTCTCCATCCTCATGGCAAAAGACCTGGGCTGCACCATCAACTAAACCATGTCTGAAGGGTCCCTTCAATGCCTCTCCATCCATAGAAATGTTGCACTCTCCTACCAACAATTCATTGATGATACACTCCTCATGAATCATTCCTCAGTCCAAGAATCCAAGAATATCAAATCCATCCTCAACCTCTTCTCGCAGGCCTCTAGTATGGATATCAACTGGGACAAATCCCAAATCTTCTTCTTCAACACTCCAACCATCACCCAACACAACATCCAATGCATTCTTGGCTTCGCCACAATTACTCTCCCCTCTAAGTATCTAGGAGCCCCAATCATTGAATCAACCATTAAACATTACTCACGGTGCGATCTATTAGACAAGCTCTCCTCCAAGCTCAGTTGTTGCACTCACCATGCCCTTAACATATCCAATAGGATCATTCTCCTCAAGTCTGTCCTATAAGCTATGCCCCTCTATCTTTTCTTAGTTCTTGCTGCTCCAAAGTGGGTCCTTAAAAGCATCATAAACATTCAATGATCCTTCTTTTGGGGGGGACCTAACCTTAAGCATAAATTTCTTTTAATCAAATGGAACACCCTCTGCCTCCTAAATCGTACAGTGGCCCGAGGCTCAGAGATCTAGAGAAGGAAAACATAATCATGGGAGCCAAGTTATGGTGGAAATGGATCAAACATGTGGAATGAACCATGGGCGAGACTTTGAAAAGAAAAATACACCATCAACACCCACCAATAGGACTTGGTCTGATTTTCCCTCATTCCACCTGTCTGTCTAATCTGGAATTTGGCCAGTCAAGGTTGCTATCTGATCAATCCCACTGCTTTTGTGAGATACAAGATGGATCCACAACCGATTTATGGAATGAAACCTAGCAACAAAAACCAAGGCTTGCCAATGTTCACCCTACCCCCCTCAATCAAGCTTGAGCTCTCAGCCAAATAGCCTTTATCTAGAGGACAAAAATGAGCACACTCGATCTCACCTTCATCAAGAGATTCTCAAAAGAACAATTAATAAAACGATTGGACATGACATTCTCAGATGGGACTACACAAACTCAGGTATGTTCTCAGTAAAATAATCCTATCATCTTCATTCATCTCCTCTCACTGCTGAGCCAAACCCCTTCTGGGTCAAACTCTAGAGCTTTAAAACATGGCCAAAAGTCAAAACATTCTTGTGGGTCCTTGTCAAGTTTTGTGTCCTCACCTGGGACACTCTCATAAAAAAAAGTATTTCAGGGACCATCTAGATGCTCTCTATGTCACTGAACACCAAAAACCCTTAATCATCTCTTCCTTTCATGTCCCTAAACGTCTTGCCTCTGGAACAAGTTGGACCATGGTTTTCTCAGATGCAACAAAGATTATGATTGCATTGTCCACATCATCATGCACTCGATGATCTCACCTTTTAGCAACGCCATTCTCAACTATATCTGGTCCACTTCTCCTCTCTTCTTAATATGGAAAGTCTGGAATGAACAAAATCACATAATCTTCAATCACACCTCCAAATACCCTGAAGCACTTTGGCATCTCTTTCACAGGCACCTAGAGGAATCCTTATCCCTTTCAAATTGGTCGCTTGAAGATCATTAAGCTCCCCCTGCAAAAAAAGAAATCTTTGCTTGGTGGAACATCAAACCACCACATATTGGCCCTTCCACCCCATCTCCACCTTTTCGTGCTCCCTCCCATTCCTCCTGGTCCTCCCTTGCCCCCCACCACTTCAAGCTCAATTTTGATGATGCCTCCAAGGGAAACCCAGGGAAGGTTGGTATCGCTAGTGTCTTCAAGAACCATGGAGGGAAAATTATTCGTCTATTCAGGGGTTACATTGGATTTAACAACAACAATGCAACGAAAATGGGAGCTCTAAGAGAAGGACAATGGATCACTCAAAATAATCATCTCTTCACATTGGTGGTGGAAGAGGACTCATGGATCACAATCCAAATAGCCAAACGAATCCACAATGGATCCCCAACCACTAAGCGATCCTTAGGCTGGCATCTATAATACCTGGTTCAAAGGCTGACACTCATCCTTTCTCATCGAGAAGCCATCATCTTCTCCCATGTCAAGCAGAAGGCAAACTCTCTTGCCAATCACATGGCCAATAAAGGAATTGAGGATCATCGTCCCACTAAGAATTTGTCCCCTTCTTCCTTGATGGTAGTAGACTCGCTTCCTTAATGCCTGCATTTAGCTGAAAGTGATCTCCTCTCCCTGGATCCGGGTGGCCCCATGATCACAATTTCTCACTCTAAGGAACCTATCCTACAACTCCCACCTAGCTCACCCTCCACACAATGTGTCATTTACTCCCCCATGCGTGAGACAAGTGCTCTGAGTACAGGATCACCCCATCCTAGTGCCCTGCCATTAAACTTCTTGTCCCCATGTTCACACCCCTCTTTAGATTGCATTCTCCTCTCGACATTCTCCTAAGAAGATTATTTGACATCGTGTATGCAACCTTGTCTACATGACCATGAATCAAGAAAGGGGAAAAGGCAGGCTCCCTGGAAGAGGGAGAGGTCGTGGGGGTCCCCACACCAACTTCGATGATGCTACTATTGCCTCCATGTTCGACAGTGAGATTCTCGACTCCATATGCACGAAAATCATGGCCATGGAGGAAGTTAAACTACATTAGGGTCTCCCAATGCTTTGGGCACTTAAGAGTATTCTCGCTTTCCAGTTAAAAGATTATGCCTTAGAGAGAACGAAAGCGGTTTCTTGGATTGCTAATCTCTCTACCCACCAAAGCCATGGTGTCTCCTCTTTTAGGCGTCTTGCTAGAGTTATGCGCTTGGATTTTCCACCCAACATCCCCCCATCTTCTTCCCTTGCCCCTTCCCCATCCCACACTTTGCCCATTGAATCCTCCTCCCCGCCCTTCTGTTGTGCCCCTGTGGCTCATCCCCCCCTCCCCAGGGTCATGTCCCTTCAATGTCTAATGCTCCCCTGTCTCCTCTTCACCCCAGCCCCTGGGGTTGCTATGTCCTGGAGGAGAACCCAACAGATACTAGCAATTTGTAGGCTCATGGGACTGCCCAAGTGCAATGAGGTTCCATAGTGGCTACGTTGCACTTTTAGTGTTGCAAAATGTAACATCGGCAACATGACAACACTCAGTTTGACCCTCTCCCCACATTTTATTTTCTCTACTGGTTACTTTGGTTCCACCACCTTGAAGAGGAACAACTCAGAGCCCAGTGGCTGGTTCATGCACTTTTTTGGCACACCACGTATCAGGGGCTTGTGGCTCGACCACACACATTTTCTTTGGCACACCATGCTTCATTTTGTACGCCCATGCAATAACCATATTGTCTCAACTCTTGAATTCATGATTTTGTTCAATAGATGTTTTGTAATGCAAACAATGAAGCTACAAGACTATGGTTTCTCCCAACTAGAGCAGAGTCCTTATGCTCTTCATCTCTAGTTTCCTTCATCTAAGACAAAGAATGCACTCATAATTATACGCTATGTAATTTCTTGTTTATTAATATAATGTGAATATTTACATAAAAAAAAGAAATTAATATATATATGTATTTTAAACCATTTAAATATTTTAATTATATATATATATATATATATATATATATATATATTTCTTAATATTAATATTTTTAAATATCATTGATTAGTTCTATTTCAACATATCACGTTAATATTAAAATATTGTAATTTTTTTGGTTATTGTTTTTTCTGAAATGTTATAAATTACAGATCTCCCTTACTCCAGGTGTTTTTCTCTCTCTTAGAATTATTGACATGTGACACAAATGATGACAAAATTCCAATTTATATGCGTTGTTTTTCTCTTTCTCATAGAATTATTGGCATGGGACACAAATGGTAACAAAATTGCACTTTTCTCAAGCGTGAGAGGGGGCATTTTTTATTCTTAAATTATTTTTAAGAACAAAATTGAAAAAAGAAATGACTTTTATAAATTTTTTCATAAAATCTAAAAAAAATATATTTTATTTAAAACAAAAAATTAATTAAAAAAAAATTTGTAAAAAAAATTTAAAATATAATTTAAAAAAATATTAAAATAAAAAATTTAAATCTCAAAATAAAAATAAAAATATTTCCTTACCTTTAATCCTCTCCCTTCCATTACCCCCTTCTCCTCACCCCATACTTTTTTCATCCTGCTTCTTATCCCTTCTGCTTCTTATCCCTTTCTGTCCCTTTACCATGACTAAAATAAAAGTCACAACTCATTCTAATGACAATGATTGTAAGGGTAACTTACTACCTTAATGGGGGAGTCTCTTCCACCACCCTTGCAATGGATTGGGCTTTTCTTACTACCTTTGCAACAATGGCCATTTATTTTGGTGATGACATATGAAAGGGAACTAAGTTGGGATTTTGGAAGGGCCTTGCGATGTGTAGGAAAAAATGGTTATTTTTTCCCTAATATATATATTTAAATTATTTTAATTGCTTTTTAATTAATTATTATTTTTTTTTTTTAATATTATATTATATATTATATATATATATATATATATATATATATAATATATATATATTATGGGGTGGCTTTTTATTTTTTTATTGATAATTTATTTTTAATTTAAAATATTATTTTTAGGTTGAAGAAAAATGTGTTATTAATCACATATTTTTAATGTAAGTGTTGATTTTATGATTTTGGTTATAATTAATAAGATTATCAAGATATGATTTTAAAAAGATGATTTTTTTTTTTTTTTTTTAACCTTAAACAAAATGAGTTATTACCAAAAAGATTACTTTTCAATTTATTAATTAATTTTAATGTTTTAACTATAAACTATATATATTAAGTCCATAATTAAAAAAAAATAATTTAAAAAATTAATATTATTAATAGTAACACATTTAAGATAAATTAGGAGATTTTTAAAATTAAAATTCTAATTTTAATTTTATATATTTATATTTTAAAATAATAATTATTGTAAAATATAAAATTAAAATTAAATTCTCTTAAAATCCCAATTCTTGTTAAACTTATAACTTTATTATATTTCAAAATGAACATTAAATATAAATGCAACATACAATTATTTACATTTACCAGCATTCACCACAGAACGGCCCTAACAATTGAGGACAACATACTATGCACGGGATCTGATATTTCCATTCAATATTAAATAAGTCGTATTGTTATTCAATTTCATGGCTTGTTCGGATCAGTGCAACCATAAAAAATAAAGTCATGATTCCTATGTTTTTTCTAACATCAGCCTACTTACTAACGAGATTGAAATCTTTAAAGGACCTTTCTTTTCAGCAAGAAAAAAACACTGCATTTATATTAATAAGTATAAATGAGTACCAGGAGCATATTACATCTATGCATATCATCCTTATATATATTTCCTCAAACTTTTGTGACATCAATTCTATCCCATCACAATCAAACAAGTTACAGTAAAGAAAAAGTATCATACTATCCTATATATTAAATAGACATATACTTCATCAGTTGTTCATAAAGTGATTGCATATCCCATATAGTAGGGTTGTCCCAAACAGACAAAAAGAACAAAAACATAAAAAACAAGCCAAATGATCCATCAATCTACATAAGGCGAGACATAACATAATTATCTTATCCATGGAGAGGTAAATTCCCCACATCTAAAATATTGTTGCCCAGTCTTATCTCTGCATCCCGTCCATTGTATCCATTAGTGCCATCTTTGACATCTTATTGGCATTTTGGTTGTATTCCCTCCCAATGTGCTGAAAAATCTTTAAAGGACTTTATTCAGTTCTAAATTGATGTGTGAGACTTCGATATTACATTTCTTCAATCTCCACTCTAAAAGTTATGATGATGCGATCTACATATTTGGATTTTGATAGAATGGAAGATGTTTCGGGTGCAAATCCCTTTTACCTTATCTAGATGGTTCTTACTTGGAGTAAAAACATGAAACCAAAAAAATATGATAAATTTATAGGTTAAGATGTCTTGACTCCAAAGTATTTCTACAGTGGTCATTTGGATGAAGTAGAAGGGTATGTATATATATATCTATATATATAATATATATATATATATATATATATATATATATATATATATATATTAAGATTAGGTGACTAATTGTTTTATGTTCTTTTTTAGATATTTTTTAGGTTTGTTAAGTTGTTTATGATCCTCTAGGTTTGACTTGTGGTTTGAGGAGTTGTGACCCAAGGGCATCTAATTGGTCAAAGTCACCCGGGGATTGCACCTGACTAAGCTGACTGGATTTTTTAGCATGTCTCCTCCCCGTGGTTGTAACATTCCCCAGTAACCTCGCATGAAAATGTATGGAATTAGAATGTTTTTACCCAATTTACCCATATGTAATTATCCAAATTGCTATTCTAGATTCCTAATTAACCATTAGATAGAATCTTCATCATTACACAAAGTAACTTTAGTAAGGGAATAGTAAATTGCATAACCATTAACACCCAATGTTGTAGCATATTAACATAAATATTTTGACGTAACCTTGCATCAATTCCATGATTCTTTTAACTTAGTTAGTTAATCATATTGTTAATAATATAAACTTCACATCATGCAAGGAATCAACATCATAAAAATGACACAATACATAATCACATCAATAGAGACCGATATACCCTTGAAACCTCGCAGGGTGAAAATTAACAAACGTTTACTTTTATTATTAAATGCTTGTGAGGGTGTTCACCTCTCACTCAATGGTTATAAGAGAGTTTATCCCTTGACCATTGTCATAAAATATTACAAAGAATATCATCTCAAAAACAACATAACTTTTTATAAGGTATTTCAATCATTATAACATCATTTACCCACAAACCCTTGAGCATTGTGTCTTTAGGGCCTAGTTCCTTCCATCAGTGGATTCCCACATCTGATATTCCTTCAATATGCATAGACCACTAACTCATTTCCTGCCATAATGGTAACTTAATCCATCTTTATATGTCGTAGTCTTTTCTTGCAACTGTTATTATCAACAATCTTTGATATCATGATTAAATCAAGTATTAATCAGATCAATTCATAAATCTATACTAGTGGTGCTTCACCATCTATTCATGTACATTCACGAAATGAAAAAAAAATATTGTGACATGCTTACTTTAACAACTATGCATATGCATTAGTTATAAGTGTATAACCATCAATGCATTTCTATAAACAAATACCACATTAACTAATATTCCCTTCCATAAGCACAGATTCTTGCAAGAAAAATCACTACAATTGTCCATTCCTTCAAAGGAAACTAACACATCAGTTATGATCTTTATGCATGCGAATTACATAAATTTTATCCAAAGAACTAGTCTTTCAACTATTACTTTTGGTGCATGCAAATACATAAAGAAAGATGACACAACAAATGTTGTTCCTATGCATACAAATGCATATATTTCCCAAAACAATGCTTAACACAATAGAGCATGCAAACACATGTTTCATTTTCGAGGAAATCCAGCATAATAGGGCATGCAAAAACATATTTTATTTTCCATAAAAATAATGCAATAAAGCATACAAATACATGTATTCTTTTCCAAAGATTATATAAACATTACCCATATATATATTCCAAGGAAACCAACACATTACTATGTTTTTTGTGCATGTAATTCATCTTCTTTACCAAAGAATATTTTCCAATGTAGGTTAACATAACATATTGTCACTTCCCGCATGCAAAAGTATATTCTTTACAAACAAAAGCTAACACAAACCTTGCATGCATATACATCTTATTCCAAAAGAAACTAAGATAATAGTTATGATAGCATAAAGTAATCACATATAATTTTTCTAAAGAATTAATATAGCTCAATATTTCTTCTATCCATGAAAAGAACATATCTCTATAACACAATGACTATTCTTCGTGCATGCAAGAGCTTATCGTAATAACTCTTCTTTAATGTACACAACACATATTCATTTATCTAGAATTCTACCATCATTAGCCATTATTTCATGTAAACAAATACATAGTTCTTTTTCCAAAGGAAGTTAATGTAACATCATTTCTCTATCTTTCTACATGTATTTTTCTCATGGTTCCCTTCAAGAAATTACCATAGATAACCATATTTTATGCATAAAACCCATGCAACAATAATAAGGTTAACTTAACCTTGTATGCACCTAAATAAAAAAATTAACAAAATTCATCTAGCGAGGCAATTTTTCAAGAGATTATTATTTTCGAGAAAATTAACATAACAAATTTCCCTATCTACACACAAAACATATTTTACATATCACAATCACTACCCTTTTGTTCATGCAACATGATATTTTATATATCACAATAACTACCCTTTTGTTTATGTAACATGTGTTTTTTTTTCTAACACAAAGACCCTTACTTCAATGCACATAATCTTTTCAAGAAACAAACATGCGTTCTTGTTGCTATATGAACAAGATTCATATGCATCTTTTAAGAAAAGAATCTTTATTTTTCATCAATTTATGCACAAAACTCCTATACAAGTCTTTCTGCACTCAGATCATTGCAGTATTTAAATAAACAAAATGCGTGATATATTCATATAGATTCATGAAAACCCTCCCAAGAAAATTAATCTAATTAACTTTTCTCTTTTTCAAGAATCTGATAATGTATGCAAAGACTTTTGACTTGGAAATATAATACAATGATGCATGCAATTAATATTTTCTTTTCAAGAATTAACATATAAATTTATTTCAAGAATTACAATGTAATGGATATTATTATTGTGTGTAGAAAATCTGTTGTAGGTTAACCCGATAATGCAATAAAAATCAAAGCAGAATACTATAACCTACTTCTACTATCAATTTGTGGAAGCTTAAAGATCGAGTTGACCAATATAACTATAAGAAGAAGAATCAATGCACAATACACATGAAAATATTTTTGGGAAAGCCTCAGCTAAAAACCCCACTATTTGTATTATCATACAAGGTGGAAATACATAGGAATCATATAAAGCCTTAGCTCTCACAGCTAGCCAGCTCTCAGTACAATCCTCACAAATCACAGGCAATCCTGGCTGCTCACAAGCCTTCCTCTCTACCCTCCAAGCTCCTATTTCCTTGCGTTGTTCCTCTGGGATGATTCACCTTCAACCAAGTGGAACACTATATCACACATTGCCAGAACTGCGCAATCTTCAAGGAATGAATCCTTCTGCATGCATGAGTTTTCTTTATAAGAAAACACATGCAATTGTAGTACATTGTCCTTAAATTTTAACTTAATTGGGCCTTTCTCATAATAGACATGAATGAGCTTTTGATGAGGGAATCTTCAGTTAACTAGAGTACATTAGTTGAGTGCATGATGCATCAACTGACTGTTAACTCTCTATTAGTTCCTTAAATAGTTTGGAACTAATTTAACTGGACTTAACTTAGTAAACTGAGTTAACTAATTACAACTCAAATATAACTCAATCTTATCTCCTTAATTTAAGAGATAACTCTTGCATGACTTCAGAAAGACTTCTAACTTGAATTTATCCAACTAATTAATTCAAAATGAATTAATCAATTATTTCCAAGCAGCTGGTAAGACTAAATTAGATTTTAATTCACAATTTAATTCAAGGACAAATTAAATTGGAATATTCTTGTTGCCACATTTCAACACTCCCTCTCAACAAGAAAGGGATTATACTGTAGCAACATGATCCTCCCATCATCAGCAATTTGCTTTACCTTGTAAAGCCAACGGGAACTCACAACTGACTTGTTCTCCGGTCTCGGAACCACGTCCCAAACACTATTACGATCTATGGAGTCATACTCCTCCATTATAGCATCAACCCAAATCGGTTGCTGCACTACTTCCTCAAAGGAAGATGGCTCGGTCTCAACACATTCCCTAGCAAGGGCCATATATCCAGTGTACCTCTAAGGTGACCTCCTCTGCCTACACTGAGAAGATGGTGCTCCCACATTCTCTTTCGCATCCTGCAATAATCTGCCAGCTTCTTTTGTGTACTTACGTCCATCTCTGGAAGACTCCGCTTGAGTGGATGTCTCCACTCCTGGAACCTCTGCATGCGGCTGCTCCGCATCAGTGCGATGGTCCTCCTCCTTAGAACCAACAGTTCCTCCACAACCTGTAGTTGGAGTTCCCTCTCAAGGGAAACTCGCATGGCTTTCTTCTCATCAAACTTGCGATCTTTGTGAACCATTGTTCTCTGACTAGTAGGCAAGTACACCCGATAGTTGTGAGGTGTATCAGTGTACCCCACAAATATCCCCAACTAAACTGTCGGCTTAAGCTTCTTCCATGCATCCTTTGTCCCATGGCAATATACTGATGAGCCAAAGATCCTGAAGTGACCCACATCTGGTCTCTTACCGGAGAAACCTTCCTCTGGTGTCTTCATCCCAAGTATGCGATGCAGGCTTCTATTCTGCAAATAGACTGTTGTGTTGCATTCCTCAGCTCACAAGTGAAGTGGTAGGCCTTGGTCATGTAGCATCGCTCGTACTGCCCCTACAATAGTTTTGTTCTTCCTCTCGGCCACCCCATTCTGCTGTGGGTTATGAGGTGCCGTCAACTCCCATTTAATTCCTTCCGCTGCATAGAAGTCCTTAAACCCTTGAAAGATATATTCTCCACCATTGTCACTTCTCAAGGCCTTGATCTTCTTCCCTAACTCTTTCTCGACAAAATATTTGAACTCACAAATCTTTGTAAAGGTTTGGTCCTTCTTCTGCATGAAATAAATCCAGCATTTACGAGAATAATCATTAATGAAAATCACATAATACCTTTGCTTCACTGTGGATTCCATCGAGAATGGTCCACACACATCAGTATGAACTTGCTCTAAGATAGCCTTTGCTCAACTGTCTCGATCATAAAAGGAAGACTTGGTGTACTTTCCCAAGGTCCAACCTTTGCATGTGTCAACTTGCTCAAGTTTACCTTTGGGAAGTCCTGTAGATATCTGCTACATTATCTTCAAAGCCCCACGATGCAAATGGCCCAACCGCCTGTGCCACAACTCGCCAATGTCTTGGCTTTACATCAATTTTTCTTTGGCACTCAATGCTGCACAATCATATACCTCTAGTTTATAGAGATTCTTGACACAAATTCCTATCCTCTTGGTCTGACCCGTGGCTATGTGTTTTAGGAATGCCTTTCCTTTACTAAAGACAACATCATAGCCTTTATCCTCCAACATCATGACCGATACCAAGTTCTTCTTCACTCCAAGCACATACTTCACATCTGTCAAGGTGATGGGAGGTTCATGCTCCCTCTGAAAAGCAATTGTGTCCACTCCTAAAACACTATACCTTCCGTCGTCACCCATCTCTATGCACATCTTGAGGTCTTTCTCCTCCAAGGCACTGAATAAACTTTTATCACTGGTCATGTGGAATGCGGCTCCACTGTCAAGATACCAAACACAACCCATCATCAATGACACCATGCATGCGATGAGGGTAAAGTCCATTTCGAACTGAGAGGCTAATGCCTTACCTTCCGATCCTTACGAGGATCCCTTCTTGGACTTCTTCGATGGGTAATTAGTCGCATAATGTCCCATCTCATAACAATTGAAGTGTTGAAAAATGTGCAACAAGAAATGTTAAAAATAGAACTTGCTAAAAATAGAAGTTTGGTCAGTAAGGTCATTGGTCACATTGGGTGAGAGGTGAAACTACTAAAAATAACACTTTCTAAAATATCATTTCAAGGTCCCTTCCTATTGTTAGCAGTCCCTGGTTTAACTATATGAAATAAAATTCGAATTTGGTCTTACCAGTGGTTTGAAAATTAATTAATTAATTCTCTATGAGTTAATTAGTTGAGGAGAATCAAACCAGAGGTCTTTGTGAGATCATGCAATCATTTTCTTCCTTGATATAAGAATTTATCCCTTGATTAAAGGAGATAAGGTTCAGTTCTATATTGAGAGGATCAATTGACTTAGTTTAACTTAGTCAAGTTTAGTTAGATTAATTTAACAAGTTGTATTAATGAGATACAGTTTGTTAATGCTTGCATGCATGTGACAACTGTTATTTTCAGATAACTGAGTATTTTATCATGGATAACTGATGCATGTTAGTTCAGACAGAGACCTAGTTGAGATCAAATGAGGGAGAGTGTACTATCAAATGCTAGGATATTTCTAGTAAGTATTCCTTGCATGAGGAAGGAATCTATTTTCTTCTATGACTACGTAGTTGGACCTGAGGTGAAAACAGGTATGATTAGGCCAACTTGCAGCCTATATAATAAGGCCTAGGTAGTCGATGATTTTCATCTTCTGATTAAAGATCATAAGAGTACAGAGAGAGTAGGATAGCTTTTGAGTTGATTCTTTTTGTATATTGTTGAGGATTTACACTTGATTGATAATACAGAGTTGGGGTTTTATGCTGGTGCTTTCCCCAGTGATATATTCTATGTTATGTGTGATTAATTCCTTCTTATTAGTTATATGTGTTTATGCTTGATGTTGCTCAGGTTCAATTAAACTTCTGCTAAGTTTATGGTAGATGTAGATCTAATATTATGCTTTGGTACATTGCATATATCAGCTGGATCTGTAGGTAAAATTTCTACATGATATCAGTGAGCTAGCTAATTTGTAGAGAAAATTCTACATGGTATCAGAGCAAAGGTGATAAAAGCATAAAACAATATACTAGAGGAGATTTTGAAGTTTTGAGTTTTGGGCCGAGAGTTTGCAGAGCAGATTTAAAAATTTCTGTACAAAATTTTTAGAAACAAATAGTAGATTTGGAGTCCTTGAGGAAAAATACCCAAAATAAAAAATAAAAAATAAATTGGCTGAATCGGAGTTCCGATGAGGGAGATATCGCTGATTTAAAATCAACTCTTTTTCTAGAAAATTTCGTGACGGCGGGAAAGTGGAAACAGATTGGTGTGCTAGCCAAGAACCTATATGCACTTGAGGTACAAGATGCATGCAAAGCCTTGAGGAGCAAGGCAAAGGTTAGATACTTGGCGGTTGAGAGGGAGAGTAAATTACCTCTCAACATGCAGTGCCAGAAGAAGTCTCAGACAATTGTGGGGGATCCACGATTGGTGCAATAGCTTCAGGATATTGTGGAGCAACAACACCAGGAGAAGCTAAGTGGAGATCGAGTAGAGACATCTAGTCATGCAGAGATCTCCAGTAGGGGGAAACTTCGAGCCAGGTGGGTAGAGGGATCACATGTAGCCATACCTCCAAGTAAGAGGTGGGGCAATATAGAGTGATCATCCCAAGGAGGAGGGGCAGGATCCTTGAGGTACCCAACCTCTTGGATGAGAACTTGCTACCGGAGCCCTAATGTGGAGTAGTAGGAATTGACTGATTGGGTAGAGACAGATATAGATGGAGCGGCAGAGGGAGCTACAATGAAGGGAATCCCAGGACAGTGCAGAGCATGTAGGTTGTAGCAATGCGAGAGGCACAATTGTGTTGCACAGTGTAGGATAGCACAGAGAAGGGCGCAATGGTGAGAGATGCATGGAGATGTTGCAGTAGCGCATAGGTCAGAGAGGGAGCATTTGTCAGCAACAGATAAAGCTTCAGCATCAGAGTATGTTTCTAGCCCAACAGAGAAGTCAGTTGGGAGTTTTTTTTTGACCAAGTATTGCATGGAGAAAATTCCAAAGGTAGTAACATGATCGGATTCAAGAGGAAGCCTTTCTTGTTGAGAGGGAGTGTTGAAAAGTGTGCAACAAGAAATGTTAAAAATAAAACTTGCTAAAAATAGTAGTTTGGCCACTGAGGTCATTGGCGACATTGGGTGAGATGTGAAACTGCTAAAAATAGCACTTTCTAAAATAGCATTTCTAGGTCCTTTCCTATTGTTAGCAGTCCCTGGTCTAATTATATGAAGTAAAATTCGAATTTGGTCTTATCGGTGGTTTGAAAATTAATTAACTAATTCTCTATGAGTTAATTAGTTGAGGAGAATCAGACCAGAGGTCTTTGTGATATCATGTAATTATTTTCTCCATTGATTAGGAATTTATCCCTTGATTAAAGGAGAGAAGGTTCAGTTCTATATTGAGAGGATCAATTGACTTAGTTTAATTTAATCAAGTTTAGTTAGATTAATTTAACAAGTTGTTAGATTAATGAGATATAGTTTTCTAATTCTTGCATGCATCTGACAACTATTATTTTTAGATAACTGAGTATTTTCTCATGGATAACTGATGTGTGTTAGTTCAGACAGAGACCCAGTTGAGATCAGATGAGGGACAATGTACTATCAGATGTTGGATATTTCTAGTAAGTATTCCTTGCATGAGGAAGGAATCTATTTTCTTCTATGGCTACGTAGTTGGACCTGAGGTGACAACAGGTATGATCAGGCCAAATTACAACCTATATAATGAGGCCTAGGTAGTCCATGATTTTCATCTTCTGATTGAAGGTCATCAGAGTACAAAGAGAGTAGCATAGCTTTTGAGCTGATTCTTTTTGTATGTTGTTGAGGATTTCCACTTGATTGATACTACAGAGTTGGAGTTTTATGTTGGTGCTTTCCTCAGTGATATATTATGTGTTATGTGTGATTGATTCCTTTTTATCAGTTATATGTGTTCATGCTTGATGTTTCTCATGTTCAATTAAGCTTCTGCTAAGTTTATGGTAGATGTAGATCTAGTATTATGCTTTAGTACATTGCATATATCAGTTGGATCTACAGGTGAAATTTCTACATGATATCAGTGAGCTCGCTGATTTGTAGAGAAAACACTATACCTTCTGTCATCATCCATCTCTATGTGCATCTTGAGGTCTTTCTCTTCCAAGGCATTGAATAAACTTTTATCACTGGTCATGTGGAATGAGGCTCCACTATCAAGATACCAAACACAACCCATCATCAATGACACCATGCATGCAATGAGGGTAAAGTCCATTTCAAACTGAGAGGCTAATGCCTCACCTTACGATCCTTCCAAGGGTCCCTTCTTGGACTTCCTCGATGGGCAATTAGTCACATAATGTCCCATCTCGTGAAAGTTAAAACATCTCACTTTAGACTTGTCACCCTTCTTCCCTCCATGAGAAGAATTCGATTTGGAATGGGAAGCCTTCCCCTTCCCTTTCCTTACCTTACTTGTTAAGGCCAGATTTTCTTCATCATCATCCTTGGATGAAGAACCATCTCATGTGGTCCTCTTGATCTCCTCCTGCATGAGATTCGACCACAGTTGTTCCCAATCCAACAGTTTCTCCCTTCCATTCACAGAGTCCCGATAGCTATTCCAACACTTTGGAAGGCCAAGGAGAGCGAGGCTCACCATATCATCATTGGTAGTAGTTATTCCCACACTACTAAGCTCATCTCTGCAGGTGGTCTTCTTATTCAGATATGTGGAAATAGTATCGCCCTTCTCCATCTTGATTCTTCGAAGATTATCCTCGAGCGCCAATTTCCTTTGGACGCTATTGTTCTGGTAGAGGTCCTTCAATGTCTTCCACATTGAAAATGGAGTATCCTTCACATGGAGACTCGAGACAATATGGTCTCGAACTCCCTCAAGAATGATCCGCCTCGCCTTCGCCACACACTTCTTCCACTCAGCCAACTCTTGTGCATTAGTTGACGCTGGATTTTGGATTTCTTGATCAGTGAATCCCTTCAAACCATTGTCTTCTAATACAACCTCCATGCTATCTTTCCATGCTATGTAATTCGAGCTACCTTCCAAGACATACTCGAGTCTTAAGCCATAGAACGTCATTGGCCAACCTTGAAATATGATATGAATTCGATTTGCACCTGCAACCCCAAAATTCAAACTTCTAATTCTCTTCTTAGTATATTGTTCACAGCTTTGATAAACTTGGCTCCAATACCATGTAGAAAATCTGTTGTAGGTTAACCCGATAATGCAATATAAATCAAAGCAGAATACTATAACCTTCTTCTACTATCAATTTGCGGAAGCTTAAAGATCAAGCTGAACAATATAACTAGAAGAAGAAGAATCAATGCACAATACACATGAAAATGCTTTGGGGAAAGCCTCGGCTAAAACCCCACTATCTGTATTATCATACAAGGTGGAAATACATAGGAATCATACAAAGCCTTAGCTCTCACAACTAGCCAGCTCTCAGTACAATCCTCACAGATACTCACAGGAAATCATGGCTTCTCACAAGCCTTCCTCTATGCCCCCCAAGCTCCTATTTCCTTGCATTGTTCCTCTGGGATGATTCACCGTCAACCAAGTGGAACACTATCTCACACATTATCAGAACTGCGTAATCCTCAAGGAATGAATCCTTCTGCATGCATGAGTTTTCTTTATAAGAAAACCCATGCAACTTATAATACATTGTTCTTGACTTTTAACTTAACTAGGTCTTTCTGTAGATTCATGTTCCGGATTATCCACAGTTTTTAGTTCAGTCTGTCGACGTTTCGAACCCCAAAGGGGGTCCATCATCAGGACCATTCTGAAAGATAGAAAGAATAAATGAAGGAATGAAAGATGATGAGAGAAGGAGCACGGACCAAGATATAAATACATAAAAGAACCCTAAAATGAGAGCCGACACCTGATTTTACATTTCTGCAATTATTATTATTTAATTTATTTTTATTTTAATATTTAATTTATTTTAAATTACCTTATTAACCTTGATAAATCATTCATAAATTAACAATTAGATTAATAAATTAATTACTCAATTAATTAATTAATAAAATTAATAAAAATTAATTTATAATATTAATTAAATAATGGATTACACATCATAGGTTTTTGAATTTATACATAACCATTTTAATTATTTAAATTATTTTTACTATCATTTTAATTTAAACTAGCATTTTTTACCCTTTCCATTTTATTATCTATTTATTTTTAATTTTAATATTTATTTTTTTACTAAATTAATATTTTTTTATTTTTTTTTTTTTTTAATTATATTTTCATTTATATTATATAATAACTATATGTTATTATATTATTATATATTATAATTTTTGTTTACTAATGAATATTTTATACTATTTTTCTATCAATTTTTTTAAATATATTTAGCCTCATTTTCATTTTTTATTTTTATTTTCATTTTACTGGCCTTAATTATTTGATTAATATTAGCCTAATTAATTAGTTAATTATTTAGTCAATTTATTTTTTTTATATTATATTATTATTATTTTTTTTTTTTTTTTTTTTTATATAGACACGCATGAGTTTCTAATAAGGGAATATTTAGTTAACTGGAGTACACTAGTTGAGTGCATGCATGCATCAACCGACTCTTAACTCTCTATTAGTTCCTCAAACAGTTTGGAATTAATTTAATTGGACTTAACTCAGTAAATTGAGTTAACTAATTACAATTTAAATATAACTCAATCTTATCTCCTTAATTTAAGGGATAACTCTTGCAAGAATTTTGAAAAACTTCCAACTTGAATTTCTCCAACTAATTAATTCAAAATTAATTAAGCAATTATTTCCAAGTAGCTGTTAAGACTAAATTCGATTTTAATTCACAATCGAATTCAAGGACAAATTAAATTGGAATATTCTTGTTGCCACATTTCAACATTGGGCACATATTCCTTTTAAGAGTCTCTAGAATCATGCTAATATGTCCGAGGTAATTAATATTATAATTTTCTTATGGCAATATTTTCTTTAATGAAATAACTTATTTTCTTTCACTTTTCATGAGAAAAGTTTACACGCATTATTTTCATGAAAAATATCATGATTTTTTCATTTTTTTTCAAGAAAAACATCCCTAACTTATATTTTTCTTTCAACAAAGTAATATGATTTCTTTATGTAAAGTAATATGATTTTTTTTATATTTTTCCATGGCAAGTTTACATGCATTTTTTAATGAAAAATAGTATGATTTCTTACATCTTGTTGTGTGCATGATTTATACATTCTCTTTTCAAGTAAACTACTTCCTTGCAATTTTCAAGAGTCCAGAGTAAAATAACCTATCATTCCTTGCACAAAACACATGCAATTTATTTCCATAGAACAACCACCACTTCCCATGAGGTTTGACGCTGGGTCTCCTTGGTAAGGAGGTCCATCATCAACTGGTTGTGCTGATATGTCCTTCTTTTTTTAAGATTGTGGAAATGCAACTTTTTTTTTGTATAATTGTAATTTTTTGTTATTTAGATATTTTAAGTTCAATTTTTTCTTTTTCTTTTTCACATTAGTCAATTGGATGAAGTAAAATATATATATATGAAATAATATATATTTTATATACTCTAATTTTTAATTATTTAAATTATATTTTTAAAAGAGATAAATAAATTTAATATTATAAAAATTCAAATTATATAAACTATATAACTCAACTTTATAATTTCACTAAAACATAAAATAGTCAAAATAGGTTAATAATTTTTTATTATAAAATTGCCAGGATTTTTTAAAATTATGTCTTATTCAAATCTTAAAATGACTATGAAATCAAGAAAATAGTTTTCAAATAGATTCTACACCATCTTTCCTGGGTAAAGATGATACCAAAATCCTCAGCTTTTATATAAATTACTCCATGTAGTCTCGAGAAAAAGCCACTGAATACCATAACTGGTAATGGTGTTAAAGAAGATGCCGGGACTCATCTCCATTGTAGAGCCTGAAAATGTTGATGAAGATGCTAAGTGTCTGCATCATTATTAATCACCTATAGCGATAAAGCCACGATGAAATGAATATTTATAAAACCTAAAGCACATATACAAACAAAAAGTTTCCAAAAACGCGTGGGACAGTTGAATATACAAATATTTAAAACGTGGTCCCTCCTTTCCAAAAGTTGTTCAGGAGATTTTGTCACGACTATAACAGTGATAAGGTGTTTAGTTGAAACTTTACGTCTTAAATTCTGATAGAAAAGCTTGTCACATCAGTAAAATCGACGCTTAATAAAGGCGACTTCTATTTGTGCGATTATAGAAATATTAATGTGCGTTGACATAGGCGGTGTTTAACACCATATAATACTTTCATGCGGTTTTTTTCTCTCATCACCGCGTGGGAGTGTTATATGGTGTTAAACACCGCCCATATCAAATACATTAATATTTTTATGATCGCACATTTAGCAATTGCTTTTAATAAATTATTTCAAGAAATATCTAAAACCCGCTGTCAAAATAATGGTTCCACTGTAACTTAATGTTAACGCTGAAAATAATGGTGTTATCGTATTTGACTCTTTTGCGTGGTACTTTTAAAAGGCAGATCCATTCTTGACTCTTCGGCTTTAAGTGATTCCAAAACTACTCGTCCAAATTTGTGACCGTCCGATTTTTTTTTTTAATGTGCTTTCCCTGTATTCCAACTTGTGCCGATACGAGCTGAGATTCGATGCAAGTATGACCGAAACACGTAGCATGTGTTGATGCAAGCATGAACACACATATTCTAACATGTGATTTAAAATTAATAGGATGTTTTTCTTTATTTGATTTTATTTTTTATTTGATTTTTTTTGTTAAGTTTGATAGGACTTTCTCATTTTCCATTTTACATATCTATTTGACTCTTTTTTTATCTAATTTAAAAATACAATTTGAAATTTAAAGTTTTTAATTATTTAAAATATATTTAAATAAATTTAATGTCTCTGTACATACATTCATATACAAATATCACAACTTTAATTTACCATTTAGAAATCCTCCTAAAACAAAATCTACCATTCATAAATCTTTCTAAAACAAAATCAACCGCCCAAATGAAGATATTAAAAATTTTAAAAACACTAAATAGTTGCATGTATTAGCCTATGCTGGCAACGCTGGTTTTCCGAGCACAAACCACCACTCGTTTTGGAATTTAATCATATTAACGACAGATGCACATTGTCCCATGATTTTTTGGTCTCCAGACCTATACCTAGACTTTTGCATTGTGTGTTTTATCGTAAGAAATTGAATGTAGGGTGACTGCGTTCTGCATCTGTCGCTACTGACTCTATAAACAAAGTCGAAGCAGAAGAACTTAGGACTTGGCACTAACCCCCACTGTGTTTATATATATATATATATATATCTAATTGGGGTGGGGTGCGGGTTAGTAGTTGGGACAACATGTGTCATGTTTCCAATTCTTTTTTCACGAATTGATCCACATGCGGCACAGAGCAAATGCCTAAACATTTTATTTGCTAACTCATTTCCTTGACTACGCTTAACACATGCATCTTTCGACATTTTCATTATATTAGTTTGCAGAATAAACATAAATCTTCACCAACATAAAAAATGTAAGAGTCACTTCATAAGTATATAATATCAGCTATAATATTATAATTATGTTTTTATACAATTCTCGGGAGTAAACTCGACTGAGTTCATAAGTTACAACATAACATGTACTGTCATGCAGCTTGGTCGGTCAGCCTACATGACCTAGCCGTTGCACCGTGCAACCTTGCCCATGACCTATCCGAACTCTTGCACAATGCTACAGTAAACTCGCAACCACACCGTGTTTGGTTTGCCATGCCACAATGCTGTCCACCGTGCGGTCGTGTTAGCTTGCCCCAACTCTCGACTCGCACCAACACTCTGTTCGACCTGCTACCCTCTACGCTACCCAGTTTACACGACCCGCCCTTGCTCTGTCGTAACTCAATTTGTCTTCTTTTCTTAGCTCGCCTATCCATGCGGGATCATCTCCACCTATGGCTCACTTGACTCTTCACTCACCCAAGTCGTGTGTTGAGTCTTGCTTGCCTTGCAATGATCCTCTTCCCACTTCAACATCCACCAATATATATGCTTTGCTAACCATGGAGATGGGTCGTGGCACCACCAAGCCGACCCTCCATTTTAACACTTAGCCTATTTTGCATGTCAGCCCAAGTGTGGGGGCACCCCATCTCGTCGCTCCCTGACGAGTTGACACGCGCTCTCCAACACTTAGCTAAATTTTGACTCTCGTGTAGGCATGCCCCTTGGCTCGTTGGTTGATGCGACTCATCGGTTGGGTGCACTCGTCGCAACTCATCGGTTATGTGTGACCGCCTAACTCATCCACCCACACACCCCAAAAAATCATCCTCAACTCGTTAGTTAAACGCGCCCATTGTGTGCGCCCAACTGGCCCAAGTGTGATGATGACTCGGGGGCATGACATTCTTCCCCACCAAAAGTCATTGTCGTACTTCACAATCTCCTTCCTCCATCTCCACAGTGAATCCTCCGTCTCCTAGCTGCTCTCCTCTGGTGCATCCTTCCATTTAATGAAGAATTCTTGTCGCATGTTACTCCCAAGACGTGTCGTTTGAAGATCCATGATCTTCTGCAAGACAAGGTTCGTTCGGTCAACAACCATGGCTGGTCCCCTTGGTGGCTCTGTCCTGTCTGGATGGTGTGCATTGAGTCAACACTTCTTTAATTGACTCATATGGAAAACAAGATTTTTTCAATGCATGTGGTTCAGAAACTCCAACTCATATGCAACTTCTCCCACTCGCTTCTTCGCCTGGAATGGCCCCTCATATTTCATCGTCAAAGATCTCAGAGTCCCTTTCAGTGGTTGAAACTGATCTCCGTTAATCCTAAGAAAAACCATGTATCCAACATTGAAGTGTGCATTCCATTTATCCTTATCTTCCCATTTCTTCATCCTCCTTGTAGGTTCATGCAAGTATACCCGTGCTAACTCCAAGGTCTCCTCCCATGGTGTCATAAATCTCTTTGCATGTGGACTCCTCAAGAAACCTCTCGAGAATACAGTGTGAGCAGCCATTTGTCCATTCACCAACTCAGATGGACTATACCCGGTTTCAGAACTCTTCTGCATGTTGTAGCGAAATTGGGCTACATCCAAGAGTTCAGGCCAATTATTCTAATCAAGCATCACATAATGTCTCAAGTAGTCATTTAGAAGTGCGTTAATTCATTCAGTCTACCCATCTGTCTGTGGATGGTAACTCAAACTCATCAACAATTATGTCCCGACCAACTTGAACAAAGTGGTCCAAAACCTGCCTGTAAATCACAGATCTTGGTCTGATACGATACTCCATGGCATTCCCCACTACTTCACAATGTTCCTGAAGAACAACTCAACAGTATTCTCGGCTCCATAAGGTATCTTCGTTGGAATGAAGATGCCATACTTGGAAAAACGATTAACCATGACCATAATCCCATTATACCCGTGAACCTGTGGTAATTGAGTAATGAAGTCCATCGAAACACTCATCCATGGTCTCTCCAGAATCGACAAAGGCTGCAACAATCCTCCCTATCTATGGTTATCTGATTTTTCCTGCTAAAAAATAATGCATGTATGTACATACTCCTCTACATCCTCGCGCATCTTCTCCCAAAAGAATCCTCTTTCCAATAATGCCAAAGAATAATGTTGCCTTAGGTGACCAACCCATGGAGAATCGTGGCACTCCTTCAAAATGTGTCTCCTAAGCCCTGATGTCTTCGGAATGTAAAGTCGGTTCCCAAAGAACAAGAGTCCATCTTGCAGGAAGAACCTCTGTGTCTTCCCCTCCTTCACCGGCTTCACAATATTTTGTGCTTGAGTATCAGTCTCAATGCTTGCTTGAAGCTTATTTTACATCTCATCGGTCATCTTTACTTGACTCCTACTTCGTGTTGCATGGTCTTCTTCCTCTTCAAGTGCGGCTAACTCTCCCTTCCTGTTGAGGGCATCTGCAACTACATTGAGTCTACCTGGTCTATACTCAATAGTCATGTTGAATTCTCCCAAGAAGTCTTGCCAAAAAGCTTGCTTTGCTGACAGCTTCAGTTGTGATGCAAAACAACTCGTTGCAATGTTGTCATTCTTGACAAAAAAAGGCTTCCCAATCAAGTAATGCCTCCATACCTATAAATAGTGGATGATCACAGTTATCTCCTTCTCATGAACTGGATACCTTCGTTCCCTATCTTGCAACTTCCAACTCTCATATGCCACCGGATGCCCATCTTGCATAAGAATTCCTCCTATCGCAAAATATGAAGCTTCTGTTTGTACCTCAAACAGTCTCTCGAAGTGAGGTAACTTCAGTATCGGTGTTGTAACCATCCTATTCTTCAAGTCTTCAAACGTTGTACGACATTTCTCTGTCCAATTCCATCATTTTTCCTTCTTCAAAAGGTATGTCAGTGACGAGGTCACTTTGGAGTACCCCTCTACAAACTTCCGTTGGTAGTTGGTCATCCCCAAACACACCCTCATATCATGGACATTCTTCGGTTCGGCCCAATCCTCTATCACCTTCACTCTGCTCGGCTCCATCCGTGTGTGTCCTTGGCCTACAATGTGTCCAAGGGACAAAATATCAGTCTGGGAAAACATACACTTCGAATTCTTCAAGTACAACTGATTCTTATTTAGTGCCTCAAACACTAAAGCTAAGTGTTTCTTATGATCCTCCATGTTATCACTATATATCATGATATCGTCCAAGTATACTACTACAACGAATCCAAATATGGACGTAGTACACCGTTCATCAAAGTGCAAAATGTGGCAAGAGCATTGCCCAATCCGAATGGCATAACAAGGAATTCAAAAGTTCCATACCTTGTCAAAATCGTGGTCTTCCTCTCGTCTCCTTCTACTATCTGCACCTGATAATATCCATGCCTCAAGTCTAGCTTGGAAAACACTCGGGCCTTTGCAAGCTTGTCGAAGCAATCTGTAGCTAATGACAAAGGATATCTGTTCTTTATCATTTTCTTATTAAGACCACAATAATCACAACACATCCATATTTCATTTGCGTCTTTCTTCCGCTAGAATAATACTGGAGCTCCATATGGGGACCTTAAAAGTCTTATGAAACTTGCATCAGTCAAGTCCTTCAACTGTCATTTAACTCCCCCAACTCTGGTCCTGACAATCAATAAGGATATTTTGCCAGAGGTTGCTTCCCTCGCTCTAGCTCAATGCTTTGGTCCACTGCACACCTTGGTGGAAGTGTCTTTGATGGCTCATCAAGCATCAAATCTGCATACTTGGCCAATACATTGGAAATTTCAACTGGAACAGGGGTCCCCACTCCATCATTGTTATCAACCTCCTTGAGGACTGTTGCATATGTCTCCATATTTGGCTCCTAAGTATCTTTCTCCAAACTTAGTGCAGAAACATGTTGCACCTTGACTTCCTTCCTTTGCTTATGAGTAGTTAAAATCCAAGTTTGTGAGCCTCCAATCAACATAATCTCATCGCAAAAGGGGACAATAATTTTTTTATTGCCCTTTAGAAAATCTTGCCCCAATATCATGTCAAATTCGTTCGTATCTATCACTGTGAAGTCCAATCGACCCTGTCAGTCTCTAATTTGAATTGTTACTTCGCTTGCCAATCCTGAAACCTTAGCCTTCGAGTTCACTACCTTGACTTCCACTTTAGATGGAATGATCTGATGCCCAAATTCTCTTGCCAAACGTGTATTCATGAAGTTATGTGTGGCACCCTTGTCCACCAATGCTTGGATAGTTTTGCCATGAAATTCCAAGTCTAGAAACCCCAAACTATGAATCCAAGATTTCCTTTCCAAAACTTTAGACTGCATACATACCTGTTCACTGCATCTTTTAGCTCTAATACCATCTGTCAAGCCCCCAATTTTTTTTCACGAATTGGTCCACGTGCGGCACCGGCCAAATGTCTAAACATTTTATTTTCTAAGTCATTTTCTCGACTACGCCTAACACATTCGTCTTTCGACATTTTTATTATATTAGTTTGCGGAATAAACATAAATATTCACCAACATAAAGAATGCAAGAGACACATCACAAGTATATAATATCAGCAAAAATCTTATAATTTTGTTTTTATACAATTCTCGGGATTAAAATCGACCGATTTCATAAGTTACAACATAACATTAGCTATCGTGTAGCTCAGCTAATCGTCCTACACGACCCGACCACTGCACCATGCATCCTTTCCCATGGCCTATCCGAACTCTCACACAATGTTGCAGGAAAATCGCACCTGCACCATGTCTGGTCCGTGTTGCCACAATGATGTCCACTGTGCGGTCGTGTTGTCTCACCCCAAATCTCGACCCACCAACACTCTGTTCGGCCCGCTACCTTCTGCGCTACCCATTTTACACGACTCGCAGGCATGCCCATCCTCGTTGCTCCATCATAACTCAGCCTATGATTTAAACCCGAAATCCGACCTGGGCTCTCACATGTCTTCTTTTTTTAGCTCGACCATCCATGCAGGCTCATCTCAGCTTATGGCTTGCTTGACTCTTCACTCACCCAAGTTGTGTGTTGAGTCTTTCTTGCCTTGCGATGCTCCTCTTCCCACGTCACCATTCACCAATATATATGCTTTTCCAACCATGGATATGGGTCGTGGCACCACCAACCGACTCTCCATTTTGACACTTAGCCTATTTTGCATGTCGGCCCAAGTGTGGGGGCGCCCCATTTCATCGCTTCCCTACATGGCAAGTTGACATGCTCTCTCCAGTACTTAGCCAAATTTTGACTCTCATCTAGGCACACCCCTCAGCTCATTGGTTGACCTGGCTTGTCCGTTGGGTGCACTTGCTGCAACTCGTTGGTTATGTGCGACTGCCCAACTCGTCCATCCTTGCGCCCCGATGACTCATCCTCAACTCCTCAGTTAAATGCGCCCATCGTGTGCGCCCGACTCATCTAAGCGCGATGATGACTCAGGGGCGTGACAACCTGGGTATATTAATGATACATACTTTTGAGACATGTACTGTGGCCCCCCACACGCTCAAGGCGATGGGTGCGGCAACCCTTGGCATGAGTGCACGCAAGGGTGATGGGAAAGGTGGGAGGGAAGGATGTGAGGTACGGTGTAAAGGAAAGCATGACAGGGAAGAGAGAAAAGTTGGAGTTTTTTCTTGTGGAAGATAGAGGTGTTGCAAAGGAACGTGAAGGTGACAACTTTTCTGGGCCCAAGCTTGGAGACGACTTGCAACTGTATTCGGGTATGTTTTTCAACCTTTCTCCTCCATTGTAATGACGTCCTGTTTGGGGGTTGCTGGTGGGAGAGGGGGGAAAGCATGAATATTACTTGGGGGGTTGAGCACTGTTGGTGGCAATGGGGTAGGCAACTGGTGGCAATTTCTTGGTTTAGTGTCTATGTCACGTGCCTATCAGGTATTGCTTATGGTCATTGTTGTGATGACATTGTATTGTTTGGTTTGGAGAACCCGGGTTCTGTAAGCTGAGGTTAGTGCGACACTGACTGTAGAAGGCAGGAGGGTGGTGGCAATGAGATGGAAACTGGGGGAAGGGGGGAGCAGTCAACAGGGTACATAGGAGGCAGGCCTTACAGCTACAACCAAAGAATTGCTGGGCTACTGGGAATTACCACTGGGACTATGGAAATGCCAAGGACTTATAATGGAAAGTTGCGTATGAGAAAGAGAGTGGCAATGCTAAAACTTCTTGGGCATAGGGGGAAGGGTTACCAATTTCTTCTTGGGAGTTTACTGGGGTGACGGTAGGTTTGCGCGTTTGGCTTAGGCAAGGGGTGGCTTACCCAACTATGAAAGAAGGTATTGAGTATGGAGGAGGGGAGTGACAGAGGGATGTTGGAGGCATACCCACTTTGGGGATAGGTCTTCCGACCATCCTAGCTCTGGGTCTAATAGTGTAAGGATAGAGGAGGAGCATGGTGTGGCTCACTTCACCGACAATACAATATAGGGAAGGAACCAAATTACATTAATCTATTTTAGATTAACAAATTGTTATTGTTAATAGGTTTTAGGAAATTTTGATATGGCTCGGCCTGCGAGAGAACGTGGTCAAGGAAGGCGAGGATAGGCCCCTAGGAAGGATAAAAAGCCAAGTACATCGAAGCCTCGCAGGGGAAGAAAGTCAATAGAACACCTTATGACTGAAGTTGCTGAGGTTTACTGTGATGGTACCAATGAAGGAATCCAGAAGTTGTTAGAAGGGTGGGAAGAAGAAATAAAACAGAGCAGCGAGACAAAGGAGGATATGGAAAATTGGAGGACCTTAGTCCGGGACCCGAGCAACACTAGAGGAAGAATTATGCAGTTCAAACAGACCCTATACCTCTACTAGTTAATGAAGAGCCCATTGGGCAAAGCTATGGAACAAATCTCGGTAGGAATGGAATTTTAGCTCCAAGGTATGCCGAGCTACAAGCAAGACTTGCAAAAAATTCAATTCCAGCTATATAAGCAAGACATCGGGTTGGACATAATTGAACGACACATTCCATGCATCTTAGAACTGACTGAGATGCCTAGATCAACAACCAAGGACCCGACACTTGTGGAATTGACCTCGGAGGAGAAGAAGGGCTAGTCACCTCCCCATGTTTACTTTTGTTTTATATGCAGATAGCTTTTAATTTTTCTCATGCAAGTATAAGTATAGATAGAAATATAGACTATGGACATGAAACAAAGACATATATAGCTTGGATAGAGAAATTAAAACTCTACTATTTTTGAATGGCTTGTAATGTGGATAGGTGGCCAACATACTTGGTTTCCCTCCGAGGCACGTTGAGGCCACCTAGCCAATCTATGTGGTGTAAATTTGCTTTTATTTAATAGAAAATGAAATGGTCTTGCCAAGCTTAACAAACTAATAATAAATAATAATAATAATAATAATAATTATTATTATTATTATTTTAATTTCAATTAATTAAATTATATATTATATATATATATATATATATATATATATATATAATATTTTTAATTATATAAAAAATTAAATACAAATATTGAAATGTTTTATATTAGTTTTAATATTAATATGTTTTTGATGATGATGATGATGATGATGGAGACCAAACTTTGGTCTATTGGACCTAAAATTTAGTTTGATTTAAGATTTTATTCCTATGCTCAAAAAGCTTGGAGAGAAACCTCCCAAGGTCACTATAATTTTGAAATTGTAAAAAGCTAGAAAAGTCAATATTACAATAAAGATTATAAAATTAAGATCTAATGTGATTGTACATGCCAATATATCATTTTAATAGAAACATAGTAAATATCAAAATATTTATGCATGTGGGATATGGAACTTTTTTTTTTATAATAAATTTCAAAATACTCTTTTATATATATTAATATATATTATATATTTTTATTTTCTATCTCACCTAAAAAATTATTAAACTTATTATATAAAATATATATATATAATTAAAATAACTTTAAAATAAAAAATTAAAATCTCGTAATATAAAAAACATAAAATAAAATAAAAATACTCTCTCACTTCCTCTATTACCCCTCCTCTACCATCTCTTTTTCACCGCGCCTCATATCCCTTTCTCGCCCTTTAACCCAATTCCTTGCAAGCACCATGACATAAATAAAAGTCACAACCTATTCTAATGACAATGATGGTAAAGGTAATGGGGAGCCTCTCCTGCCATACTTGCAATGGATAGGGCTCTTGCAACAATTACCATTCTTTTTGGTGATGGCATATGAAAAGACGCTGTATGTTGGGATTATGGAAAGGGTGTTCGGATGGATAGGATTTTTTTTAATTATGTTCTATTGTTTTTAAATAAATTATAGCTTTAAATAATTATAGAAATCGATTTTAGGATTTTTGTTACAAGTATGTGGATTATTAGGATATGATTTCATTTATCAAAAATACCATTTGGGTGTTCGGATGGATAGGATTTTTTTTAATTATGTTCTATTGTTTTTAAATAAATTATAGCTTTAAATAATTATAGAAATCGATTTTAGGATTTTTGTTACAAGTATGTGGATTATTAGGATATGATTTCATTTATCAAAAATACCATTTTTCATTTCATTTATCAAAAATACCATTTTTCCGTAATAAGTTTGAGGAGAATTTTTTTTAATAATTAATTCAATATTTTGGAGTTTAGGTTTGTGTGAGATGAGTAATTTTGATATAACGCTTTTTAATCTATCATATTTTATTTTGGAGTTGATGTGTAATTCATCATTACACTTTGATGAGAAATTTGACCAACTTTCAATAGATAAATAGGTAAGAGATGAGAAATGATAAATTCCAAAAGCTCTAAAATTAAGAATAGATCAACAAATGTTGAGTCAAATAAATGTTAAAAAATGTAACAAACTAAAATGAAATGCATTAAATAATACTAATTTTTTAAAAAGAAATGAATTTACAGTAGTATAAATACTATGTGTGGAACCAGAAGCTTGATTATGAAAGTGTCCTCTTCAGATGTCGATCGTGCTTTGAGACGGGGCATCTAGCAAAAAATTGCCCAAAAGCCTCTGAGAAAATTTTTGCTAGAAAAAACCACCACAGATCTACATGGTGGGAAGGAGCACAAAAAGAACACTACACTGTCATCAAAGAAGAATATTCTAGAGAAAACTCTGAGTCACAAGAAATCAAGGAAGAAGGAAACAACTCTCAAAGCAAGTAAGGAGAAAGCCCGCCCCAACAAATCAACAGTTATGAGGATCTGAATACCGCAGAAAATAAATCTTCATTCAACAGCAAAGCAGATCTCCTAAACCAAACTTCTCCGACTATAGATCGCGAAGCTAAGACACCAATGTCCCAAGAACCAGAAGAGATGAAGGAGATGCAAGACAAAGTAAGTTGGAAGACAGTAGAGAAAAGAAAGAAAGCTACAACACCAATCTCGCCAAGAAAGACGAGGAGCCAGACAAGTAAAAATTAAGAAAATTGTAGGTCCGATAGACCAATTTGGTCTCAGTGGATGTTAACCATCATCATCATCATCATCATCAAATGGTGAATAATTGTTATAGACATATTTGGGAACTTCAACCCCAATCTTATATGTCAATAAACTAGGGCTCTTCAACCCCTAAAAGAATTTCCACCTGAAAAAACCATTTAGAAATGGCCTAAACTGAACCATACTGACTTCTGCACTGGCAAGGTGTGATGCATACTGAGTATTAGATTGGCCAAGTGTGATGCATACTATTTGGGCCTTCTATAGGGTGTGATGGGCAAGGATGGACAAATGTCCAAGATAGTTTGCTAGGTGGTTGCTCATGGAATCTTCTAGAAACTTCTCTTATGCCACTTTCCTCTCTAAATTCGCCTAGGGATGAGTAAGAGATCCAAGAAATCTCCAAGTGGAACCAACTGTAACAAGTGGAATGGAACTAATCAAAACCCCAAAGATGACTCACACCCTTGCACACATCTATAAATGGATCCCTCATCTAAGAGATCCGGAGGTCAGAATATTGTGAATTTCAAGGAAGTGTTGATAGTTTGTATTTGAGGAAAACAACAATGTATTGTTGGTGTGATCTTGCTATTTCATGAGGTGAAGAGGGATTGATGCTGGGAGGATAATGCTAGATCATATGACTGGTTTGTGATTCTTCCTTCTATTTAATAAAGTTCTTCAAGTTTTCTTCCATATAATTCTGCAATTTTGAATGTTATCATTTGCGAATGCTATTGTATGTTCACTATATATATGATTTTGTAATGCTTGTGATATAATAGATCAAGATGCTTTAATGGTTCTTAGTTCCTGTGTTTCTATAGGTACTCTCCAAGCGAGATATGTATAGGGAGGAGTTGCAAGCTTTGTCAAGGGGGAGAAGGATCGAGCAAGGGATTAAGCGGAAGTTCAGGTTGGTTCCTTTGTCTTTCTCTTTTATCTTATACATAGAAGAAATTGTGATTGCTTTAAACTGTTGTTGTTAGGGTAGCTACCAAACCTAGACGACTAGTCGATAAAAAAGACACTAGTTTTCCTAGAAACAAAATGGCAACTCCACTGGGGAGAGTTTAGATGATTGTTGGTTGTTATTTTTTGTTTTATAAACTATAGACAAAGCCTGAAGTTAGCCAGGTAGCCTTCGAGCTGCTCTTGCTCTGCAATTGCATAGTAGATGAATGCTGCTTCAGTCAATCTCTGGTTTAGTTTATAAATTAAAAAATTTACTTACAAGCATTATAGATGCCCTTTTGCTAGCTCAGTAAGCTCTCAAGGCTTTCCTATGTACTTTTCTCTTTACTATCCATCATAGCACAGCTTAACTCAATGAAAATAGCTACACATTTGAGCCAAAACCCACTTAAGCTATGCTCCCTAGCCCATTGCATTGTCTATCACTGTAAACCAGTAAGCATCGCACCTCCCGACTATGTAAAGTGTGATGCATCCCTATTTCTGTGAAGCCTAGGTGCGATGACTAACTGAACCTATTTCCATTCTAGAAATTGGGGGTTTTTGTTCATGTTTTCAGTTTCATTTAGTTGTTTTGCTGCTTGTGAATAGTACCTCCTTACTGAAGTCTACTTGCATCACATAGATCAGCCTCCATTTATTAGGATTAATAAATGTTTTTATTTATTTTTTCATCATTTACAATCCTTTGTCGAAACTTTACTTAAATCTATATGTCGCTTTGGTACAAAAAGTGTCGTAACTATCGTTTTGTGTCAAAAAGAGAAGTGTCGTGGATTCTTCCTTCCTGAATAGTTGATTGAACTTTTTGTCATGTATTTGGTTTGATTTGTTTTTATTCAAAGTGTCAAAATCATTTTTTATTCAAAATTGAAAAGTTTCATTTAGTCTTCCTTTCTCTTTTGAAGAAGAAATCGTTGAAAATGTCTCTTTGAGTAAAATATTTCAAATCTTCATTACATTTAGTTTTCATTTTTGGCATTTTTCACATTAAGGGGAATGAAAACAAATACAAGCATTTTCATTTGCATTTAGTTTGTGTGCGAAAAATGATTTAGGAAATTGCACCAGTGTGTGCTCTTTGCTCTTTGTTTGAAAGAATTGTAATCTTCTTTCCCTAGTAGGTAGGATTTTCATTGCTCAAAATAAGCAAAGGTTGTTTATCATTGTAGATTGCATTTTAGGAATTTCAAATAAAAATCACACGGTGAACCATTGAAAGGAAAACTTTAAACAACATCAACTCTAAAATAAATTTCAATGAACCTAACAACGCTTTGGAACGTAATGCAACACATCTAGAGGTCTAGGCTAGAGACGTGTTCCAACGTCATAAAAACTAGTAACTATCATTTACACAAAAGGTTGGGTGATTCCTCCTCCTTGATACGACAAGTGCTAGCACGGAATTGTGCTCCCTATACCATCATGTATATATTGGGAGACCACAATAGGCTTATATCCTTTATCCATAAGAAACTGAGTCTGCCACCTTATTGATCGCAATGCACTGAACATAGCATTCGGGAAGATTGACTTTCGTACATAAGTCCTTGATAATTTGTCTTTAATTTATCGCCAAGGTGTATATTGCAATTTTGCAATTAGTTTGGTAATCACTCTGTCTAGATTTTCCATAGTAGTCAATTTCGTTCCTTTTCGACTCTTTAAAAGAAAATGTCCATTTGAGCACTTGCCACTTTAGACTCATTAAAAATCAAAGGGGACTAGATTCATCTTTAGCTTTTTCTCGACTCTTAAAAACTAAAAAAGCAAAGTTTTATCAAAGCGTCATTAAAATTGATTGAATTCGGAATAACATCCATGTTCCTTAGTTGATCTTAGGTTCAGACATATGGCATCGAATCCAGAGTCCACTAATCAAGGAATCCCTTTAGAGAGGAATCCTAGTCCTTTTTCCTCTTGGGGAAATATCGATGCTCCTTATATGGATACATTGTCCATTCCGGGAATTACCACTAGCTTACCAGTATGGCTATTTTCAACCTCTGTGGTTCAAAAATGTTGTGATTCCTCCAACTGGACAAAATCAACCTCCAATTGATCCTAAAGTTGACCCTTTGCCTTCTTCCTCATTTGTTTCTTCCTCCCCTTCTTCCTCTTCACTTGGTGAAAGTATTGGTACTAGAAACCATGTGGATAAGAAGAAGAAGAAAGTGAAGAAGAAGAAGAAGAAGCCAATTCAGCAAAGGGGCAACTAGGCAACCATTGCTCTGAATGCAACACATAATGAAAATCCGTTTGTTAAGCCTCACAAAGTCAAATATCCATGCATAATTTGTGCGGGAGGCCATTTTCATCGAAATTGTCCTTATTTTCCTTGGATCTTGAAAGAATGGTCTTCCTGTTCACACCATCCCATGTCATCAACCTCTCGAGATCATGTTGTTAACACACCATCAACTAGTGATAAAAAATTTCATGGAGAGACAAGAAAGAATAGGTTTCCATGTAGGTTATGTGAAGGGACCCATACCCTTCACCTTTGTCATTTTTGGGATGAAGCTAAAAGAGTGTTGGATAATCATCCTACATCACCGCAATGACTTCCATCTGGCTACAGGAAACTCTCCCCAAGTCCTTTACTAGTTGAAAAACCAACTAACTAAAATCAACCATGGGTCGAAACCACTCTCTCTAAAAGTGAATCTTATGAGTCTATACCTGACGAAAATCAATAGATCGAGGTTGCAGTTCACCTAGTTTTACCTTCAGAAAATTGTACCCTTGCCAAAGAGAATAGAAATGATACTATTCAAACTATTTTTATTACTTCAGATTTCAATGAACTTGGGGGAAATCCACCTGTTCCTTCACAATAGGAAGAAAATCCCCCAGTTCTCATAACTCAAGGAGTTAATCCACCCATTAATCTAGTACCACCTCCAAGTAGTCTAGTCACCTCCTTTGATTGGAATCAACTAGCAAGATCTCGCCTTCCTTCTCATGTACCTTTCCGGATCATAGTACAAGTTTACAAAATGATCATGTTTGGCACTATCATAGATGAAGGTGCATCAGTGAGTATCCTTTCCTCAAATGCTTGGAAAGCGCTTGGTTTGCCACCGTTTATGCCTGTTGCACAAAATCTGTTAGGCTTTAACAAAGGAACCAGTCCACTGTGAGGGATCCTTCCTGAGTTACCGATCATCTAAACATAATGGTAGTCCCAGGACCATTAGATTACAATCTACTCCTTCGACGTGACTATGTTTATAACATGGAGGCTATTGTTTCAACACTATTCCGAGTGATTTGTTTCCCACATGAAGGCAAGACTGTCACCATTGCCCAGCTTTCATTTCCAGGCCCAAGGTCCTTTTACATCAACTGTATCACTTGAACCTTCATTCCATCCACCTGATTTCCATGAATAGTCTGGTGAATGTAATGAAGCTTAGGGGGCATGCGTCATTGTCTATTTTGTGGACAAACCCAACTGAAAAGATAAGTTTCCCTGTAGGTTATGTAATTTGTTTGACACACCATTCACCTTTGTCTATTCTGTGGACAAAGCCAAGGAAGTTTTTTTTCTATTCTACGGACAAAACCATCCTACCTAACCACAATAATTTCCATATGGCTACTCGAGACTCTCCTTTTCATCATGCTAAGGGCATGCAAATAATTTTCAATTTCATCTTCAATTTTTAGTTTTTGTTGTTTCTAGCTTTTTTAGTTTTGTCATTTCTAGCTTTTTAGTTTTGTCGTTTCTAGCTTACGTAAAAAAAAAAAAAGGAAACCAAAAAACCGAGTAGAGTTCCCCCACAGTTCAAGCTCATTAAAAAATGAACCCACTTGGAGTAATTAACCTCTGTGATTACTGTTCTATTAGCCTTTTGAGCCTTGTTTGTGTACCTCTCATCACCTCCATTCTTTTGGTCAATCATACGCTTCCACTTGGTTGTTTACCCTTTTTGAGGAACAACTGCGATGAGTGGTCTTATTAGCCAACCTTTTCACAAAAACCACCATGTTTTATGAAGTTCCAAGCTTATCCGAAACCAGTTGCTATCCTAGACACCACTCGTTCCTCAAAATCGAGTCTCCTTTAAACCCTTTTCAGGCTCGTTAAATATGAAAAGATTGTCAAGCACCAACCTATATAACTTGTTAAAGTGATTGGAAATGTGATCCCTCTTGTATGTTTTAATCTTTTTTCAGACATAAGGGATTATCTCATAGAAAAGATCGAGCACTTGTCTTTTTCGGCTTGTTAAAATATAAATTCATCCCTTTTGTATTATTTTATCCTTTTTCGAACTTAAGGGATTATTCTATGAAAAAGAACTTTTGGAGTTTTCTTTTCGTCCATTTTCAAACTCTCTTAACATGAAAAGGACCAAGTTATCCTTGTCATTAAACACGTTAAAACAATAGCAACAAACTTGTGCGCTCTAGACAAGATCGAGTTTCACTATTGTTAGACTCGTTAAAAACATAGCGACAGGTTTGCCCGAAGGGCAAATTATAGAACAAGCATATGTTATCCTCCTTAATCTTGACAAAAATAAAGAGGTATTGGTTAGCAATGACTGGGTAAAAAGGGAAAAAGCTTGAAGAAATTTATGGTAGCAGGTCGCGCTTGAACATGACACTTCCACTCCATCACCATTATTGAGTCGGGTTGGGTTATTCCGTTCACCGGTCATCTTACCATTTGTCTTTTACACCATCCATATTTTGGGGTTAGTGCTACAAATCCATCATAGTGTCACCGACATGTTCAAGAGAGGTAATTCAGTTAAGAAACCACAATCCAGTTAATGCCCCATCCACTGCAATACCTCCAACCTTTATTTTTTCATGACCGCTATTCCTGAACCTTGTGTCGTGAGATCGTTTTCACCTCCAGAAATCATTTGCTTCGTTTCATGTCGTAAATGTGGGATACATCAAGGCCTTCCTATGACAAGTCACTTCTTGTTGACATCAGCTAATTATCCAAGAAGTTGACATAGAAACACCTCTTTCATTGCTTTGAAGCTTGCATGCCTCAATGGCAAGTTTCTCACTTCCGGTGAGAGGTTGAAATCAATGGCCTTTGACTGAATGATTTTGCATGGTGTTTGACATCAGATCATATATTCGCACCATGTGAATTATAATGTAGTACTATGAGGTTCATTATCATTATCAGTGATGTTGGCATTATGTTTCTGGTATGGTTATATGTTACAGATGTTGTACTTGATGGCAACACCCATGGCATGGCTCTCAATATGATGAGAATTAAGAAGTACGCAGGAGAAAAGTTCACGGAATTTTATGCAGAGAAAAGTTTATAAAAGTATATTTCATGTGGAGAAAAGTTCATGGAATTTTATGCAGAGAAAAGTTTATTTCATGTGGGAAAACTTACCTTTGGTCCATGGTAGTTAGTCCTTGGAATTTGAACCTATGGTTTTTGGACCATGGCATCTCGACAAACGTGTTGATCCCTAGTATTGAAGTTTGATGGTATTGGTTTGTTATGGTTTTGGCCTATGGTATTGGTCATGATTTGAGGAAGAGCTTGCCTATATAAAGCAAAGGAGATCATTTGCTTTATGTATTCTTTTGGGTTGAATATCTTAAGATCTGAAATATTGGGTTATTGTTTCAAAAGCTCGATCTATATGAAAGTGAAGTGGAAAGCGAATCTGTGAAGGGTGATTTCTCGAGCGCTGTAGCTGCGGAAGTGTGGAGGTGCTGCAGGAGACTCCACAGGAGGCACCGCAGGAGATGCCGTAGGAGGCGCCGCAGGAGACGCCGCAGGAGGCGCCGCAGGAGGCGCCGCAAGAGACGCCGCAGGAGGTGCCGCAAGAGACGCCATAGGAGGCGCCGTAGGAGACGCCGCAGGAGGCGCCACAGGAGACGCCGCAGGAGGCGCTGCAGGAGATGCCGCAGGAGGCGCTGCAGGAGACACCGCAGAAGGTGTTCTAGGTTTAGTTTTCTGTTATTGCGGATCTGGTTATCTGGGTGACTTACTGGTACTTGATGATCATTTGATATTTATGGATCCAGTTTGAAAATTTATGAAAAGTGGTCCTTGAAAGAAAAGAAGTAGGCAGTTGTAGCTCCCTTCCAGGAGAGACTGGAAAACGAGAGACAATTGTAGCTCTCTGCAGGTTGCAGCCTGCGTACTGGTAAAGGACTGCACTAGTACAAGATCATTGTAAAAGGAGTTTCTAATTTTAAAGAAGATAGAGACATATTGCAGCAGGTGGTTTTCACCCACATTGGGTTTCCACCTTATATCTGGTGTTCTTTGATGTGACTGTCTGCTTTTCTTGTTCATGCTCATTATTTATGGTATTGGTATGCAAAAATAATTCAAAGTATAAATAAGGAAGAATTGGTAAAAGAATTAGATAATACTGATTCACCCCCCCTCTCAGTATTATTTTCAACAAATACATTTAGTAAAATATATTTGTGAATACTTTTCAACCTAAGATGAAACTTAATTTGCTAAGAAAGGGGATCCCTAAGCTGTAAAACTTCCAAATAAAGATTTCAAAGAATAATTCCCAAGGATGTTATTTGTGAAAACTACATGCTTATTTTCTTCATCCAAAGCAATAAACAAGTATTTCATATGGGTTTCTCTATCCACCTGAATTTGATTTGGTTTCCCATTGTAAGGAAGCCATATGTGTGACCAATCTATGGCGAAATAACCATGCAATTTCTCAGGCTAATCTCTTCTTAAAATAAGACCATAACATTTAGGAATATTAGCAATCAAAATATCAATAATTTGACATACCTTTGATTTGAATATAATATTATTAAAACATAGTTTAATTCTCCCAACACCTTAACCTTTGTTTTGTCTAATTGCATAATTTGGACATCAGGCTTCTTAAGCATTATGTTCAATTTGAGATAAACTGAATATGGCATAATATTTGGAAATTGACATGAGTCTATAAGTAAATTGTGAAAAAAATTATTAAACACCTCAAAGGTTAAAATAAAAGGCGGAGTATGGGAGTTGGACCTATCTCCAATTAAAATTGCATCAAAAGCATCCATTTTGTATGGGGAATCACTTGGAGGCTTTCCTTTTCCATGTGAATCTTTTGCAGTTGGCAAAGGATTTGTAGGAACAACATTCAATTATTTCAGCAATAATTTATGTTGTTGTTTAAGCTTGCTCACCTCATACACATAAATATTAGCTTTAACTTTCTTCATATCTTACACAATATCATAATCCATATCTTTATCAGAAATAACAAGAGTTTTAAATGCAGGAGGGGAACTTGAAGAGGATGGAATGGATTCAGAAGATTTAGGAGGTGATTTTTTGGTTATGCTTTTATCTTTATTGACAAGAGAAGTTGACCTCTGTTTCTTATTGGATGATGATAAATCAACATATTTTTTACTCCTAGCCTCTACTGGTAGGGCTTCTCCTTCTTCTTTGTTTTTTGATGCAGTAAGAATAAAATCCCATAATCCACGTGCTTCCACCAGCTCTTCCTCTTCTGATTCTTCCATAGATAAGCTTGACTCTTTGTCTTGCTCTTGATATGATTTAGCATTAGCTATAATATTGGGTGGTTGAGATGATGAAGGCTGAGCTTTTTTTTACCATTCTAAAAAGTATTTTTGAAGAATCTGATACATGTTTCTTAATATTGATCATTTCATTTGACGTTGTTTTGAGTACTTTGTAATCCTTTTAAATATAAAGGGTCCTTAGATGGGTTCTTTTAGGTTTCTTCCATGAAAGTCTCTTTCTTTGACTTTCTCTCTTCAAGAATGGTTTTCTTCTCTAAAGCTAAAATTCTCTTTTCGACAGCTAGAGCTTCTTTCATGTTGTCACTTAAAGTGATTTTACTAACTCTATCTATCAATATCAAAATATTAGAGGAAAGTGTGGAGATATACCATTCTATTTGTACATCTTCACCAGGTTTTGAAGTTTATGGAATCATATTAAGAAATTTATTGAACCTAGAATTAAAATCATTGATTCTTTCACCTTGATTTGTTTTAAGATTGGAAAGATTGATAATTAAAGTAGTTGTTGTACACTCATTACCAAACTTGGTCTGAAATTGCACTTGAAATGTATTCCAATTATTAATTGAACTTGATGGTAAAGAAAAGTACTACAATCATGTTGATACTACAAAAGTATACAGAAAACGTCTACATAAACAATCTCCTTCTTACACCCTATTTAGGTTAATGGCCAACATATAATTATGTAAGTGTTCTTCAACTGGCATCCCTTCATTAGGATTGAAATTGGGTAACCCTCTCTTTGGATTTTTGAGTAAAGGATGAAGGGGTGCAGGCATGTTGACTACAATTAGATTGGTCTAAGGTCTGTTAGCCATTCTAGGAATTTGGTTAGAAGAAATTGTAATAGTAGAAGAGGTTTACTGTGTGGGAGAAGTATCCCCTATGCTAGTGTTGGTCAAACTAGCATCAGTTGATTGAATGTAAGGGTTATGAGAGGAAGGATTGATCGAATGGGAGGAATTTGATGTTTAGGAATGAAATAAAGGTGTTTGTGGTGGAGAAGAAGATAAAATATCATTATTAGATGATTTTGATTCAAATTTCTTAGTTTTTCTTCAGTGGGAAGGTAAGGGAAACCCAAATGGAGTAACCCCAAGTTTCTCACCTTGGGAATGAATCACAATACGAGAGGTCTGGAAAGATGGTGCTACAATTCCTTCAAATAACTCAGATTGTTGAGGCCTTTCTTCCAAATAGAAATTACTTATAATTTGTGAATTAAGGTCTCAACTTCATTTAACCCCCCAGGTAGGAGGTTGATCAGATGTCTTAGGCTGTGTGCTAGGAGATTTTGTAGCTGTTTTTACAACTTCTAGTCTAGGAGTAGGATATTCCAAATGAGATTTGGGAGTTGGGGGAGATTTTGAGGGAGAATGACTCTTTCGATAACCTTTTGATTTGGGATTAAGTATTGTTTCCATTCATAGTTGGGGCCTTCCTTATAAGCCCAAAAATGTTGAAGGCTGGAAAATCTTAGCCTCAACATCAAGGAATACCACCCAGTTGGGAACTTAAGGCAACTCCTTTTCCGTTGGAATTGGTGGATCTGACTGGGGATAAAGGGATTAGTTTCCCATTTAAATATATATAATAGAATAATAGAAACAAAATAATACTAATGGAACGATTTAAAAGCTAAAAATGATATAACTAAATAATCTTATACCAGTTACTTCCCGAGAATAATATCCCTTTATATGTGATTTATAAAATATTTCACAAAGCATGCAATAATATAAGTCATTAAACACTTTATGAAAGGAAAATAAATAAGATAAACTAAATTAGTTAAATAGTTAATTAATTTATTTGATTGAAACTTAATCAAATATAACATCTCGTTATCTCGTATACAATAACAAATGATACAATCCTAGACATCAATAGTGACAACATTTTTCAAAGCATTTATATAAGGAAATAAGTTATCAGAAATTCACTATCTATCTTAATGAAAAATAGCAGCAATATAATGATAATAGTACCTGCTACATCAGTACTCTATAAAAAAGATAACTTCCAATTAAACTTCTCAATTAGATAGCTTTGGATTTAAACAATAGTGCAAGTTCAAAACTACCTATCAAAAATTCAGAACCCCTTTATAAATACATGAAAGGGGTTTCAATAGCCTATTAATATTAAAAAAATAGTAAACTAAATAAAATTTTTTAGAAAATCTCCAACAAACTAAACTAAAATAAAGAAAAGATAAGGATAGCAATATGTTACAACAAGAAATTCATGAGTGTGCTTCAGGTTGATTCTTCATTCATTCTTTGAGTCCACATGTGTCCATCATTGGCTTTTGTTGGGGGGGATGAATCAACTACATGCACATATGCCCCGTAAATACTACATCATTGAGTGCTGGAAGTTGAGTCATTGCATTAAAGAGACACCTCAGCACTAGCCATTGACTATGTGGTTTAACCAAGAAATGAAAATAACCTTCAAGGTTTACATTTGATAAGCATTGGATGTCTTCGACCTTCTTCTTGGATGTTTCCTGCCATGACTGCTTCAGAGCTTTGATTTCTGGAAAGGTTTCCTTTGGGAATTCCTTTATTAGATTAGTGTGCAATAAGGTATCATTGACATATTCAGTGAAGTTTGAAGTAAGATCTATGGTTCTGTTAATAGCCATTTTTGTTGTTTCATTTTGATATCCCAGTCACCGAAAATAATATCCTTTTGAGATTGTTCAATTTGAGGAAGATCAGTTGATATTCCTTCAGTGTTATCTTACCAATATATATGCTAAGAGTTTCTCATCAGATTCTTCATAGAATCTGTATATCAGATAACTCGTTAACTGAAGAATCACTAGTCTTACATAAATCATGAATTAAAGTTAATTTGTGACAAAAGACAACGTGTTCCTTTGTAAGGAGTGCATCCAGTTCTCCTGCTTCGTTCAAATGGTTAGTCTTTTGTTCCAGTTGATGTACCTATGAATATTTGTGTTTGATTTCAAATTCAAATTGTAGTTTTAAATCATTAAAATTTTTCTGTAATTTGGCAAGGTTTGCTTGTCATTGTTGCTCAATCACCTGCCTTTCACTTTGGAGATCTTTTTCTAATAGAATAATCATCTGGTCCTTTTCCTTCAGAAGAAGTTGAATCTTCGTTGCTTTATCAATTGTAGCACTAGCATAACCTCCTGCAAACTATGAAAGTTTGTTTAACTCTTCATCAGGGGTTGTTTGGTGTAACGTACCTCTTGAGCCTACCGTGGAAATTTGTTAATAGGCTCCCATTCAGGTGAAATTGCTTTTTTATTTATCGTTAATATTGAACCTTGGTCAAGGTTAACTTTAGCCCACTAGTATATCCTTATTAACATTTATATAACAAACTCCATATTCATTATCAATTTTGACCATAGAGTGGGAGGATGTGGACTTTTAAGTTTATCTATAAAACTTATATGTCAAATCAATATTAAGCATGATCTATTAGATGTAGGAATGGACTAGACACAATATGCAACCCATAATATTTTTCTTGATTAATCGATTTTAAATTTATGGGCCTTAATTTAAATCTACTATCATGGTCCTACATCATGATTATATCCTTCTTTGATCATGCATAACTAACTAGTTTTGCGTAACTAGATACAAGTCTTACAAAAGGCATGGTTCAGATAACCTGGTTCTCAGATCATATACTGACAATCATTACAATTATTTTGCAATCATAAACGTTTAGCGAGTTATGACACAACACTAGAGATATCATACCATTATAGGCATACTAGTTACCTTAGTCAACCTAGTGATATTCAAGTTAAATTCACTGGATATATATATTCCATTTAGATTTGTTGGATATCTTATAGAGCCATATATGCATAATTAAAATGATATACCATTAATTCCTTATACCGCATGGATGAACATCTGTAAAAGACTAAGGCATTTTATCCTTTCTTATCGATGTAAAGATAATCTTAATAAATTTAATATGCATATGAGATCACACGACAGTCACATGCATTATTTAATCCATCATTTCCATAAGAGAGGTAATTAAGGCATCCATATAAATGAATTGTATGATTTAACATCCTAATAAGTAAGGATTAACATGAAACACATACCATGCAAGTGAATCTCATTAGAATAGAGGGAAACACCATTAAATCTATTAATACACAAGAACATGTAATTCATTCAAACATTCTCATGGTGAAGAACTAAGAAATCTTCTCATAAGAAAATTGGAACAATAACAGAGAGAGACTAAGAATAAACATACAAAACATTCCACACATATGACAACAACTAAAATCTCACTTGGCGAGCGGAGCGCCACCACCCAACCATGAATCACCTCAGATCCCCCCAGACCCGAGGTTCTTGCCAAGGATAAACTATCCTGAATTGATCAATGCACTTGGTATTTAATACCCTCTTTCATGATTTAGTTTCCATTAGCAGTGTCCTGCTTTTATGGATTTTTCCATTTTCCTAGGTCTTTTTCAGAAAAGCTCATCTTTATCTCCCATGAGGATTTTCCTCATAAACATCTTCCTTTATCTCCCACAAAGCTTTTATGTTCGATGGATATTTATCTCCCATCCATCCAAACTTATCTAGAATCACATCTAGAAGCTTCATCATGAATATTCATCTCTATCCCATTCCTCAATGGGATTTGGAAGGAATCTCATCTCTCTTGGTGCTCCACCCTCCAAGTGATTTATTTTCTTGATTTATTTAATAACGTATTTGCTTCTCATATTACATATCATACCTATCTTTCATCAACTTAGGTTTAAAATAGTTTAACCCACAAAGGAGGGTATCACACCTGTTATCACCCCAAGAAACTCACCTAGGTTGTATATCAGTGATGCTCGGGAACATTAAAAATTTAACCATTCTTTCGGATGAAATGATGGATAAATGGAGGATGTGCAACACCTTTAAGCCAGATAACCACTTCTACTATGATTGACCCTAGACATGGGTGAACACCCCCAGACTACAAGGCTTTTAACCACCAATTACTCACAGCTTAAGGTAAAGGTGATAATGAAGAAAACTAATCACCCCAGCGGATGCACAGGACCCTATGATGGCCGGCGGCAACCAGTAAAAGGTCTGTAAATCTGGATTCTAATACATAGACAGGATGACAGCTCTCTATGCATTACAACAACAGAAACCTACGTACATGTTCAGTCATACATGCCAAATTCTAACACAGAGGTGGGATGACAACCCCTCTAATGCTAACATTTACAGCAAATGAACGAATGTAAAACAAGCACAGCCTGAAACAAGAAGAGGAAATGGAAATTGAGCAATTAACAGCAAAAGAAGCTTGTATCAATTGGAAATGAAGACCAGACGCTGCAGGTTACAAAGTAGTTACAGTCTCCAGAAGTTAGAAGGCTACAATAAGCTCTCATTCATCAAACACTCATCACCTGATTACATCTGAGTTTTGAGTATATATAGTGTTACAATACAAAATATCTCTGTTAAACAATGCGTGGAGGAGCCCATAAATGGCCGCCAACCATATTTACATTTAGGAATGGCCCTCTGATACAAATCTGACTGTGTTTTGAATAGATTTGTCCCTGTCTGGTGCTCTGCGGTCCTTTTTGGGTAAGTGGAATGAAATATGGGTGAAGCCCATAGCCATTGAATGCTTTGACTGGATCTGCGGTGTCCTAATTCCTCCTCGGCCATACTGTTGATTAACTGCACTCGCTGAACATTGAAATGGCTTCATCATGACTGATAAATGTTGATCTGTTTGGGGCACGTCCTCTTTTGCTTGGCCATACTGCAAATTGAATGCAGCTGCCTACTGCGCTGTACTACTCCATGCTTGCTTTGACCAGCTCTGCGCCACTGAGAAATCCTTCCCGCTTTGCCACATTTTAAATGTTAACAGTCATTGCATGCATCACTCCTCTATTGGGTCGCCTTTCGGGTCGCAATCACACATGATAGCCGGCCAATCCTCTATTTGAAAATACATTGAAAATTGCTGCAAAACACTGGAAATTTGCCTTTGGCGAACTTGAAAACATATATATTTTTCTTCCCGGACCCCATCAGGTCCGGGCTTCATCTCTATCGGCACCCCCCAAGGCTTCCTTTATATTTCCTCATATTTTGTTATATAACGAAAATGCGCCCAAAATCATTGAAAAGGCCTTAGCGCGGACTTGAAATTTTATGAAGAATCACCCATAATGATATCGGGTCCGACCCATCGGGTCGCATACATGCCTTGAATAAAAGTTCTGCCCCTTTGAAAGTTCCGACAGAGATATCGCCGCGGACCCGAAAATTTATGCGAAATAATTTATAGCGCCATCGGGTTCGGCTTATCGCATCGCAAACATAACCATGCAAAAGGCCCTGCCCCCTTTGAAAGCGCCGATAGCGATATGACGACGTGATATCGGCGATTGCATATCGCCAAAAATAAAGGCCCAAACCTCTTTTGTAAGTCCTCCATTGCGATCCGCCGATGCGATATCGGCGATCGCTCATCGGTGAGGTCTCCTGAGTCGCTGCCACTGCCCGCCTGCTCCGACTGCGGTATGCCGACGCAATCTGAATGGTTGATCAACGAGATCCAACGGCTGATATGATTTCGGAGCCTTAAGCCTGTGATTTGAGATTTTTCATGATTTTAGAGTATTTGTGCCTCCCGATAGTGTATTTCTTCTCCTCCAAGGGCTTTCCTCTTGCAACTTCTTCAACCGGTAGGAAGATTTTAGCCACAATTTGAAGAATTTAATATCAAAAATGGTTGGCTTTGCATGAACTCAAGTGTGTTTACAGCCTTTGAGAGTGCTTGAATCCATTTTCTTATCCTTTTACATAGCAGAGCTAACACTGGCTCCTTCTGGGGATGAGATCCTCCCTGTGAGGTCTCAAGAACCTGCAGATCAATGCCTTTCCCATAACAAATCAAATTAGCAAAAATTCCTAGTGCTCCATTGGGCATGGAGTCTACTATAGCTACACTAATCAACCGATAAAAGAAAAATATTTACAGCTTTAAGGCCAGAGACCTTAAATGACATAGTTTTTCAAAAACCGCCCATTAACTGGGCCATCAAAAACTGTCTCCCCTTCCATACTTTTCAGTATGAAGGTATTGTTCCCTTGAATCTGTGAAATAATGAACGGGCCTGTCCAGAGAGCATCGAATTTCCCATGATTGCCTTTCTTTTCTTTAAAAGCATCCCATTTCATGACCAAATCCCCAACCCAGAAATTGTTTCTTTTTGCCTTCTTGTCAAATGCTTCCTTGACCTTTTGCTGATGTGTTGTATCTTTTTCAACCAACTGTTCTCGAATATGATACAATTCTGTTAAATCAGTGATTCTATTTGCCATATCATACTCTTCATTCTGCGTTGTTTGAAGCAACTTTGCCACTGGGAGTGTAAGTTGAATAGGAAAAATGGCATCAGTACCATATACCAGCTTGAAGGGAGAGCAGCTTGTAGACCTCTTGATAGTCACTCTGTCCGCCCAAAGTGCATACTTCACCTTGGCATCCCAATTCTTTTTCTTATCCTCTAACAGCTTCTTAATTATCCTAATCAGACTTTTATTAGAGGATTCTGCTAAACCATTCCCTTGGGGGTAATAGGATGTGGAATGAACAAGTTTAATGCCCATCGAATCACACATTTCCACCAATTCTTTTGCCCTGAATGCTGCTGCGTTATCTGTTATTAGCTTATGCGGGCAACCAAATCTGCTGAAAATATTTTCTGATAAGAATTTCATGACCACATTATGATCAGCCTTCCTCGTTGGGATTGCTTCAATCCATTTTGTAAAATAATCAGTGGCCACTAATATCCACCTGTGCTGGCCACTGGAATGTGGGTTGATTTCACCAATAAAATCCAAACCCCACTGCTGAAAAGGTCCTTTTGTAATTATTGGCTTTAGGGGCAGGGATTTCAACTGCTGCTTACCTTCAAATCTCTGGCACCTGTCACAAGATTTAACAAAAGCAAAAGCATCAGAAAATAAAGAGGGCCAATAGTATCCAGCTCTGAGAATCTTTTGGGCCGTAGTTCTCCAATAATGATGTCCTCCACACATGCTGTCATGGAACTGCTGCATAACTACTATTGACTATTCTTTGTCCAGACATCTCAAAAGCACTCCAGATGGATCCCTCCAATAAAGCAAACCATCATTGATGCAATATTTTGTTGCCTTGAGTTTTAAAGTTCTTGCTTGACTTTGAGAGAAATCTGAAGGGACTTCAAGCCTTAAGAGAAAATTTATTATTACAGCATACCAGCTACATGAAGCTAGGTTCTTGGGCACTGATTGCTCTCTCTTCGTTTTGGCTGTTTCATGCTCTTCTGTTTGACCATTTTCTGCTACATTGAACAAGAAATCAATGTCCAAAGACCCGCAATTTTCCTCAGTCAACAATTTAGCAAGCCCTTGACCCCTTACCAGCTTGGTGGGCTTCAGCTCTATGTTGAATTCTATCATTTTTGCAATCCATTTCGCTCTTTTTCCATCAACATCAGGCTGCGTTAATACATCCTTTATTGCAGCAGAAGGCACATATGCAACTATTTTGGAATGCAAGATGTATACTCGGAAAGCTTTCAAAGATTTGACAAGAGCATAAGCCTGCTTTTCAATAATATCGTACCTTAACTCAGCATCCCTTAAGTTCTTGCTGAAAAATCCCACTGGATGCTCTTGACCGACTTCATCTTGCTACAACAGAACAGCTGCGATTGTGTCCTTAGAGGCAAATGAGAACAGATGAAACTCCTTGCTGTAATCAGGACTTATTAAAGTAGGAGCTTCCATAATAGCCTTCTTAATGGAATCAAAAGATTTCCTTGCCGCATCAGTCCATCTTACCTCTGCTCCCTTTTTTAACATGGAGGTTATGTGCTTAACTAGCTCAGCAAAATTAGGAATGAATCTCCTCACCAAGTTAATTTTGCCCAGAAAATATTGTATATCTTTCTTTGATCTAGGGAGAGCCAAGGCCTGAATTGCTTTGACTCTTTCTGGGTCGATTTGAACACCTGCAGCAGATACTACATGCCCCAATAGTTTCCCTTCTTCCAAAGCAAACTGAGATTTTTTGGGATTGAGTGAAATCCCAAACCTTCTGCACTTCAAAAACACCTTTCTTAAATGTTGTAAGTGCTCATGATGGCTGCTGGAATAGACTGTTATGTCATCACGGTAGATTAGCAGAAATTTATCCTTTTCTCCCACAAAAGCTATATCCATAGCACGCTGAAAGGTGGCTCTAGCATTCATCAGTCCAAATGGCATTTTAGCATACATGAACGTGCCCCAAGGCGTGGTGAATGTTGTCTTCTCTTGATCATCCGGATGCACTGCAATTTGATTAAAGCCTGAAAATCCGTCTATAAAAGACATTACTTTGGCACCTGAGACTTGCTGCAACAAATGCTCCATTTTTGGCAGAGGATAATTATCCTTTTTGGAGCACTTATTTAGATTCCTGAAATCAACACACAGTCTGATTTCTCCATTCTTCTTCCTTACGACAACCAGATTCGCCACCCATTTAGAATATCTGAGAGGCACTATTATCATAGCAGCCAGCAACTTTTTAATTTCTTTCTCCACCAGAGGAAGGAGAAACGGATTCATTGGTCTCAGCTTCTGTTTGAAAGGAATAGTGTCTTTTTCAAGCAGAATTTTATGGTGAATTACATTTTTGTCATATGTTTTCAGATCGCTTTACTCCCAAGCAAACACATCAGAAAACTGCCTCATTAACTTGCAGTATTCGGTATTCTGCTCATCAGATAGTTTAGCGGACAGATTAATAAATTTGGGCTGACCTGGGCTTCCTATATTATGCTTACACACAGCAGCTTGGTCTTCTTTATAGGCAGCTTTGTAAGGCACATCATTGTGATCAAATAATCGCTCAAGAGGAATTAAACCCTTAGGAATGTGGTTACTAGGAAGTTGGACTATGCTATTCTTGCCAATCTTATTTTTAAACTGGAACTTGGGAGCTTCTATTAAAGCATCATTATTTTGGTCAATTTGCATTTCAGAAAATTCATCAATGACTTGAAGAAACCTATTCAACTCATCATCATCATCAAAAACATTCCAATGGTGGACATTATCAGGCACAGAGGGTCTATACTTCATTTGTACCTCATAAACTAGTTTGGTAGGAGATGGAGGGATGAACAAACTAGCAGAGACAACAAGGGAGTCAGCAAGCTGATTTTGGGCTCTAGGAATATATGAAACGCAGAAAAAATCAAAGAACTCCTTGACTCTCCATACCTCATCTCTATAAGCTCTCGGCCTTGGATGCTTTGCTTGGAATGTTCTATTTACTTGCTGAATTATCAGATCAACATCTCCAAACACCTTCAGCTTCTTTATTCCTCTGTCTTTGGCTGCCTGAAGGCCCAATAGCAGAGCTTCATACTCTGCTATGTTGTTTGTCACCTGAAATACCAGCTTCAGGGACAATTCAACTCTTTCTTGCCGTGGGGATACTAGCACCACCCCTGCTCCTGCAGTCTCTTTGGTCCAAGCTCCATCAAAAAACATCTCCCAAATCTGTTCTTCTATATCATGCTCGGCCTGATTTGATTGTTTCCTAATCTGCAATGAGGCCTTCTGAGATTCTTCTATTTGAAGAATGCATGCACCAAAATCAGTGTCCACTGCATATATGGGATGATTTGTAGGATTCTTCTAATCACTAATGATATATGCGAGCTGTGCTTCTCTATATAATCTCATGCTTTCTCCTCCAAACACTGGGACAGTTGCATCAGATAGATCATTCTGTAATGTCCCTCCTAGTCTCTTAATCCACCCTCTAGACAACAGCATACCAAACTTTGGAGGGATGTCGGCCACCACTATATCCATCATCATACTCTTCATAGGCAGTTTGGTTAAGGTAATGGCTAGATCCTTAATCAATCCAAGGCATTTTACCTTCCTTGAATCAAAAGAGAATAAATCATGATAGGGTCTAGTGATATCGAGGCCTAACTCTTCCATGACAGTTTTAGGCATTAGATTGTGGCTGGCACCTGTGTCTAGCAGACAATTGTGGAGGATTTTATCATGGATAGTCAATGAAACATAGAAAGATGGACAACTATTATCAACAGGTTCAATCATGGGACTAAGCACAATGGCAGGCTTATCATCTTGCAAGTTGACAGAGTCCATGGGGGCTTGTTTAGACTGTAAATCAAGGGCCTCAAGGATTGGTTTTCTGAACAATTCACTCTTGACCAACTCAGCCAGAGGCACAACAACCTTCAATTTTTGAACTTCTGATTCAAAACTGAAAGAATAGAAAGGTTTATCAGTAGTTTTTACCTCTTGGACTGGAACTTTAAGGGTGACCGGATCAGCTGCTGATCTTCTTTGCCTGGTATGCTGTGGAGCTACTTGGGTAGCAGCTTCTTGTGCAATTGTTTCTTTGGCATTATTTGCATTGGATCTTAGATTATGTTTGCACTGCTGTTCACCTGATTGCAGCACAACATCACTGTCCGATCCTTGCTTGTTTTGCTCTTGCTGCAATGACTCTTCATATTGAGCCAATGTTAAAAATACAGTGCTACCTTTATCTTCCATGCAGTGAATTTTATCTTCCTCTTCTTCAAATTGTTCCCCTTCCATTACTGCATTTTGAAAAGGAGCTTTAACCCTATGATCTTCTTTGGCTTGCTCACCTCTTTGCATGATTTGTAGCTGATCGTTTGCTTTTCTGAATGGGTTTGGACTTCTTGGAGCAAATGTGTTTTGCTGCCTTATTTTGCTTGAAGCCTGCTCTACTTTTAGCCTTGAAACTTCAACAGCCAATGACTCTATCATCTTAGTCATTTTGTCTAACTTAGGCTCTAAAGTTGGAGCCTGAGGAGAAGAAACCTCCCCTCTCGGCTTTCTCCTATCAATTTGACTTTTCAACTTCTCTGCTACCATAATATTTGATTCCACCTCGAGGGCTGCTTCTTGCATATCATTCAAAGTAGGGCATCTTCTTTCTCTCAATAGTAAGCAGAAATCAGGGTCAAAAGCATTAGCATATGTAAGTTTGGCAGTGGTGGGGGTAGGCTTTACCTCAGCTGGTATTTTACTGTACATCTTATTAAATCTTTTATTGAAATCAGGCAAAGATTCACCCCTTTCTCTTTTCAAGTTTCCAAACTCAGAATGATAATATAATAGGTCCTTCTTATCTCCCGATTGCTTCAAAAATGCTTCGTCTAACGCTTCAATATCTGTTATAGATCTCTGGGGTAATTCTCTAAACCACTTCCTAGCCTCTCCACCAAGGCTCTGGACAAAAACTCTCATCCATATGTCATTCTCACTGATATCTAAATTATCAGCATAACTATAAAAAGCTTCAAGATGTTCTTCCGCTGTCACTCCCTCTGTTCCAGTAAATTTGGGCATATATTTTTGATATTCTCCCGTAGGCATGGAATTTAAAGGTACAGGCAAGACCAACGGTCCATATCTAGCAGCAACGATCCTTTCAATCCTGGTAGGTGCTTGCTGTCCTGCCATATTTGGAATATGTGGAAGAATACTAACAGATAGAGCAGCAGGAGATAATGTAATGGATGGGAAGGATATTGGGATGTTTTGGACAGTATGGGAAACTCTCTTTGGACTACGATTCAAAGGAGAACTGACTGTAAAAGGGGCTGAACTGATCTCTAAAAGAATTTCTTTGCTAACAGTGGGGGGCTCTAAAACTTCAAGCTATGATTCTTCAGCTATAAACTCATCTTTCAGAGATAAATCAGAGTTTTTAGGCTTACCTGATCCTGATGCCCCTTTCTTTGATGATTTCTTCGATTTAACAACTTTTTCAGGGTCAAGCAATGGTTCAGTTGGAAACTTCTGCGGATTTCTTCTAGTATGCCTCACAAACTGAGCCAGAACTTCAAAGTGGAGTCGCCAAAGGATGGTCTTCCACCAGTGGAGTCGCCAGACAGATGATTACAACCAAATTCTGTGTTCAAAC
>APFE030125184.1:2048-23969 GCA_000404065.3 Pinus taeda | reverse complement strand
CCCAGACTACAAGGCTTTTAACCACCAATTACTCACAGCTTAAGGTAAAGGTGATAATGAAGAAAACTAATCACCCCAGCAGATGCACAGGACCCTGTGATGGCCGGCGGCAACCAGTAAAAGGTCTGTAAATCTGGATTCTAATACATAGACAGGATGACAGCTCTCTATGCATTACAACAACAGAAACCTGCGTACATGTTCAGTCATACATGCCAAATTCTAACACAGAGGTGGGATGACGGCCCCTCTAATGCTAACATTTACAGCAAATGAACGAATGCAAAATAGGCACAGCCTGAAACAAGAAGAAGAAATGGAAAGTGAGCAATTAAAAGCAAAAGAAGCTTGTATCAATTGGAAATGAAGACCAGATGCTGCAGGTTACAAAGTAGTTACAGTCTCCAGAAGTTAGAAGGCTACAATAAGCTCTCATTCATCAAACACTCATCACTTGATTACATCTGAGTTCTGAGTATATATAGTGTTACAATACAAAATATCTCTGTTAAACAATGCGTGGAGGAGCCCATAAATGGCCACCAACCATATTTACATTTAGGAATGGCCCTCTGATACAAATCTGACTGTGTTTTGAATAGATTTGTCCCTGTCTGGTGCTTTGCGGTCCTTTTTGGGTAAGTGGAATGAAATATGGGTGAAGCCCATAGCCATTGAATGCTTTGACTGGATTTGTGGTGTCCTAATTCCTCCTCGGCCATACTGCTGATTAACTGCACTCGCTGAACATTAAAATGGCTTCATCATGACTGATAAATGTTGATCTGTTTGGGGCACGTCCTCTTTTGCTTGGCCATACTGCAAATTGAATGCAGCTGCCTGCTGCGCTATACTACTCCATGCTTGCTTTGACCAGCTCTGTGCCATTGAGAAATCCAGCCCGCTTTGCCACATTTTAAACGTTAACAGTCATTGCATGCATCACTCCTCTATTGGGTCACCTTTTGGGTCGCAATCGCACATGATAGCCGGTCAATCCTCTATTTGAAAATACATTGAAAATTGCTGCAAAACACTGGAAATTTGCCTTTGGCGAACTTGAAAACATATATATTTTGCTTCCCGGATCCCATCAGGTCCGGGCTTCATCTCTATCGGCACCCCCCAAGGCTTCCTTTATATTTCCTCATATTTCGTTATATAACGAAAATGCGCCCAAAATCATTGAAAAGGCCTTAGCGCGGACTTGAAATTTTATGAAGAATCACCCATAATGATATCGGGTCCAACCCATCGGGTCTCATACATGCCTTGAATAAAAGTTCTGCCCCTTTGAAAGTGCCGACAGCGATATCGCCACGGACCCGAAAATTTATGCGAAATAATTTATAGCGCCATCGGGTTCGGCTTATCGCATCGCAAACATAACCATGCAAAAGACCCTGCCCCCTTTGAAAGCGCCGATAGCGATATGCCGACGTGATATCGGCGATCGCATATCGCCAAAAATAAAGGCCCAAACCTCTTTTGTAAGTCCTCCATTGCGACCCGCCGATGCGATATCGGCGATCGCTCATCGCTGAGGTCTCCTGAGTCACTGCCACTGCCCGCCTGCTCCGACTGCAGTATGCCGACGGAATCTGGATGGTTGATCGGCCAGATCCAACGACTGATATGATTTCGGACCCTTAAGCCTGCGATTTGAGATTTTTCATGATTTTAGAGTATTTGTGCCTCCCGATAGTGTATTTCCGCTCCTCCAAGGGCTTTCCTCTTGCAACTTCTTCAACCGGTAGGAAGATTTTAGCCACAATTTGAAGAATTTAATATCAAAAATGGTTGGCTTGGCATGAAATCAAGTGTGTTTACAGCCTTTGAGAGTGCTTGAATCCATTTTCTTATCCTTTTACATAGCAGAGCTAACAACACCTAGCTTTCTTGAGCTTAGGTTTACAATAATTTAACACACAAGGGAGGGCTGTTACATACTCCCCCCTTAAACTTTATATCATCCTTTGTGTATCACTGCATCATGTCTTTGTTCACATGTAGCTGATTTCTAAATCCATAGCTCTCATTGCTCCACCATCTAATGCAAAACATCTGTTGTACATCGGTCGCAAGGAGTGCTCCCAACATATCTCCTTCCATAGCTATGTGTAACATTGTTTTCGAACCCTCCGTCAGAAGTTATAGATGCATAAATTGAACTATAATAAATATCATGATTTGTTACTTAATATTACTAAAGTAGTTATTTCTCATTTTTCATTTTATTTGAAGAATGCAAGTTCTCTTCTCGCATTCTTCCAAGCCTTTGTGTTCTTGTCAAACACCTGCTTCTTGCAATTTATCTGCATACAACACATTTGTTAACATATTTTCCACATCAATATGCTTGCAATGCCATATTTTTTTAGTTCACATAACCATATATATTCATTATATATTTTCATCATATATATTCATCATAATTGTATGTGTGCCAAACTGTAATTAACCATGGTTACTTATCCTTGAACCACTTCTTACTTTCCTTCTTCTATGCAAACTCTAGGTCGGCTGTTGTGCCACACATCTACCCAATGTCTTTATGCATACCTACAAACAAGGCATATTATACGCACTGACATACATATCATATTTCAATCATGTAACACATGTAATCATACAGTTACCATATGCACTGTTGTACATAGTACTATCTATGCAACAACCCATCATACCATCCTCATGGTATCACATGCATGACATAAGTTTTAACAACATGTCTTCTACTATGTTAGAGTCATTCCAAACATTCCTTTATCTTTTTCTTAAAAAATAATTCCCATAAACATGGTTCATTTCTGAATCGAAGAAATTTTTGTGTCAAGTGTAGATCATTCCCATATTTCATTTGGTTACGATATCAGTAGCATACTATTGTATTCATGCATATTTTGATCTTAATCATATCTTCTACTTAATGTTCTAAAGCAGACTATTAACTCACAAATTTTAAGTTTTAATAATTATCAAATCATACTTCATTATTAAATAATTCATCCCATAGGATTTACTATTTCCCTTTGTATGCCTCAACAACTTGTTTTCCATGCATAATTTAGTGTAGTTATACATGTTTTTTTTTTGTTTTACTACTTTCAATCCTACACCCCTTTTAGTTGTAAGTGTTTATGATCTCAGGGTACTTACATGTTAGCTCCTCTTTAACATTAAATCACCATTCAACAAAAGCTGAGTTATCCATTTTATGAATTCATGTGTGAATTATGCAACATTTGTTATGTTGTCGAGACACATTATCCATGCAATCCAATAAGAGAACCTCCCAAAATTATGCATTTCAATTTGCATGATATCAATCTATTTAGATAGATTGTTAGATACCATTTAATTGACCTAGTGGTCCATACAATTGGTTCTATTTATTAATTACCATAGTTTGTACTCAAGGATACTTATAGGTTCCACTATGCATATCCATTGAAATATGCTTATGTCATGGTATATAATAATGTGTTAAAATTAAGTTTCCCCTTAATCCTAATTTCTTCCAACCGAACAACAAATCACATTATATGTAGATGCATTAATCAATGGATTAATTTGAAGACAATTTATACACTTACATAGTCTTGGACTATAGCTTGTTCTCACGATCATAAAACTATTTCTTGAAAACCTTTACCATGGTATAATATTTTCATAGCAATTATACCATTTATAATTTGTTTCTATAACATGATGACCATAGTTTAATCTTTGACCAGAGTCAATTACCACATATTCTCAAATAAGCATGGTAAATTTCTTTTCTAGTGTTATCATACTCCATTTTTATGAAACAAATGTGATTCTTTCACACATGAAGGTACATTGCATGCTATAACAACTTAGTTGTAAGATTGTTTTTCTTATAGTAACGACTAATAACCTTCAGTCTCCTTGTCTAGCCTAACTCTTAAACATAGTCATAAGTTATTAATGCATACTTTACCTATTTATTATTATTAGCACATAACAACCCATGTATGTATAGCTCGATTTAGACTGAAGACTCTTTCTTATATGGATGCATGACACAAAGACCCTTCTATCATCAACCAATTGATAAATACAATATTCCTACAAGGTTATAATACTGCAAACACATGTTCTTACATGGAAGATTCACATAACTCATTACTATGCATGGATATTAAGCATAATCCTCTTTAAAACATGTTTATCTAAATGACCACTCAGCCAGACTATGGTAACACATACAAACCAATTCATGACAATGCATGGGTATATGTATCATTACACAACAATAAAGCAATGATACAACCATGGGCTTCCTCTATTATATAATCCTCCTTTCCATGATTAGGTGATTTATTTAGCCATGCATCTATACAACTTGAGTGGGCCTAATGGTTAAGAGCATGCGTTTCCTCATAAGAGGTCACAGGTTCAAAACCAAATGGGGGTAGAGTATGTATGCCTTCATAGACTTAGAAGTCAAATAGTTGCGTGAAGGTGGGTCCCTTGTCCCACAAACAAGGGGTTCTCATACACCAATTTGGTCTTTGGCTTGGTCGTGACCTTAAAATTGGATAATAATAATAATAATAATAACCAATCACTATTTGAAATTTTACTTATTGTAATAATCTATTGTATTTCATTCCACTATAGTTTTCCACCTGGATCATCAACTGGTACATCTTATGGATGTCATGATTTGGGATTTTGATCCAATGGAAGAAAGTGCATTACAGGTTTAACCAAATACCCTTTTAATTCCTCCTTTTTACAATTCAAATTTATTTATTTTTTTCTGACTCAAACGATTTCCACATAATAATATTTCAATCGTCATCCCACCAGAAAAGGTAACCGCAACCAAGACATGTGAGCTTGAAACATACAAGGCCATCGTTTAAAAAGAAAATCAAGCCAAAATCAAAAGACATGAAGTGTACAGGACGCCACATCATGCACACCCTTTTTCAATTAAAAGCCCTCTCCATGAGTGTTCACACAACTGCACGAATACAACATGGGTCCTCCCCCTCATGAGGTGCTCAAATATTATCAACCTAAGCTAACTTTTTTCCTTTAATGACATTGTGTTTTTAGAGGAGAGGTGTAGTGTGCACTCAACAATCCTTCCACGAAAAAGTTGTTTGTCCCATAATCATATGTGTTGCGCTCTCGTTAATGGCAATGTTGATCCAACGTTCCCGTGTGTTTCGTGGCATGTGCTTAAATCTAGCGATGTGTCTGTTTACTAACACCTGCAGGTTTGGTGTAATGGAAATCATGCCTCCAACAAGTGGTATCAGAGCCAAAGATCTCGAGTTCAAAACACACCTAGCTCAAGTTGAGGGGGGAGATTGTTGCACTTCCCGTTGATGGCAGTGTTGATCCAATGCTCCCGTGTGTTTCGTGGTATGTGCCTAAATCTAGCGATGTGTCTATTTACTAACACCTGTGGGTTTTGGTGTAATGGTAATCATGCCTCCAACAAGAAGGGATTTGAACTAGTGACCTATCGCAAGGAGTGCCTTAACAATGCACCCATTCACCCTCAATCCAAAGAGTCCTGGATAGATGGTGATTAGGTGCTCTATTAAGGCACTCCTTGATGTGAAGTCATTGGTTCAGTTCCTCACCCCGATCAGAGTGATATATTGGACATGATGAAGATGTAGTCTTGCCAAACTATTCTCCCCTTAAACTTGAATTGCGGTTCCTTGACTAACTCCAGCCAAACCTGCTAAGTGAGATAATCCCGCTCACTCTAGCCCTTACCCCCCTCAGAGTTTTTACTGGGGGAATTGTTAACCCGACATCCCCCCTATCACCTAGGTCTAACCCAGACTTTACCGATGATCACCGAGGGGTACACATGCCTTACCAGGTCTTACAATAGTATGCCCATTTACATGCAATAATTCTGACTTCATTAAATTTTTTTTTTCTTATTGCTGCTGCGATTCTGATCCATCCTATTTCAATTTGATTTGCTCAAAAACTTCTATCAAACCACTCCAACGATGAGCCCGACGAGACCTCGTAGATTCCAATACTGGTGGCCTCACGTAGCAAAAAACGAACAATTTTCGAAGCCACATGAACAATTTTCTTCTGCTGACCTTATTTGAATAGCCGCATGAATCCCGAACAATTCGTCAGCATGTTCCAAACCAGTAAATATCGCAAATGCACTACGATCCGTGGCAGTTACGGCACTATCTTCTGCACGTTCTCCTCGAGGCTCTTCCGCGTACGATTGTTCCACCATTATTTTCCAAACCCAGATCTGTAAAAAGGCTACATTGATCTCATCAGGCACTATAAACCCCTGGCATCAAAGAATCCGTTTGAAGCCAATATCTAGCTCTGATACTAGTTGTTCCTGGCATCAAAGAATCCGTTTGAAGCCAATATCTAGCTCTGATACTAGTTGTTAAGAAATTTACTGCATAACATAAATAATTACTGAGAGGAATAAATATAAAAATAACCAGCAACAACCATAAACACATAAACACAAATGTTATTTTATTTCATGTGGGCGTTGAATATTCAGGCGGAGGATAATCACGTGCATGACAGTTATTCATATTTCAACCTCAGAAGCTTCAATTTGGTCACTCTTTTACTAAAATCGCTAAAGAATCTAATCTATAGCTACCCTTAACTTAAACTCTAACGAGTTTACCCATTTCTCATTTTTTTTGTGACATGGCCGGATATACTAAACTACAGTGATAAAATAGATCTTTAAACCTAACCATTTTAATAAGCTGTTTGGCAGAGAAATTTTCTAATAACAACTATTTGATTGAAAGTTATTACTGACACATCAATATAGGAATGGAATGAATTATTCGCTGTGACTCATGAATCCCGTCGGTTTCAAACAAATGATAGCAACGTCTTCCAGAGAAAATATTTTCTATGTTTTCGGATTCTATAGTTTTGAATACGCTTCCTCAAACCTTTCTTCTCATTTCCACTACTCTCTGCATCCAAAATCGTTACAAACATCATATTTTGGATTATAGAGTTCCTTGTAAATACAAACATCATATTTTGGATTATAGAGTTCCTTGTAATAGGATTTGTGGTATGGATCTTTTCCTAACATGGAAAACTCATGTTTAGAAATAGGCTTTCCAAGCATGACAGCGAAAACACTGAGGACAGCTCCCATACAGCTCAAAAAGAGGCCATAGACTATCTCATTGTTGCACCCAACACAAATATTGTAGCCTTTAGGATAACCATATGTCGAAGGATAAATAGGACTTTTATTTGAATGAGCGGGGAAGCCAATGTCCAAGATTGGTTGTAGAGCTCAAGTAAGTTCTTCATCATCGTCCACTTCAGAACCGCCTCCTCTACTATTCACCTTTCTTTGTTCTTCCTCAGAGAGAGAAAGTGCAATAGCGTGATCAAAATCCTCATTTCCACTATATACATGCCCATCCAAAGAGCCAGAAGGCATATCCCAAAACCCTATCTTCATCTACAAATACTCCATGATATTGACCCTTTGATATCTTGTGATTACAGTCCTTAAAAATCTTATTGAGCCACCTCATAATGCGTGATTGCTTTCATACATAACTCAAAGCAATATGATCTCAATGGGCCTCTTGAATGAAGGTGCTCAAAATTTAAACTTGGGATATGATTATCCACGAGCTCGAGAAAGGGATATTGGTCATTCTAAATAAAGATGGTGTAATTTATTCATAGACACGGTGAAATCATTGCATAGCGAATCCAAAATTTATCCTGTCATTTACGACAAGCATTGGGAGTAAGAGGGGTCGTGAATTTTGTAATGCTATCCCAGAGGCTCCTCAATAGGAGCTAACTAAGTTTTCTCCCGCAAAATGGGCCTTCGTCAAAATTGTTACTAATATGATCAACCCGAAATAAAATTTGAAACGCCATTTTAATGTAAGTGTTTAACGTCTTTAAAGAAACCCGTAAAGAAGGAAACCCTAGTTACTAACATGATTTCCTTAAAAATCAAAATGAAATCTCGTGATTTTTAGACAAGGTTTACAGCGACGTCTTATTTTGTTCTTAACCTATCCATATACTTATTTAGAAACATCGTGACTTATTTTACTTAGCACGCCACACATATCTTATAACAGTAAGTTTATTTTTTTGGAAAGGAAAGCATAATATTATCACTTAATCCGATAGGTTGAGTATAATCATTATCCTACCTCAACGCCTTCAACTCATTGTCCACAGAGGGAAACGAATCGAATTTTGGGCTTTTCTTCTATCCTTCCCTGGAAACAACATCGTTGGCTTTGTGGCCATCTTGCATATCACCGTTGATGACGATCCATACATCCAACCCACAAGGAAGGCTAATCCTTGCGGTGCATCGCCCATCTTATTGCGATTACGCAAGGTATAACTAATTAATTAATTTAATCAGATAGGTTTTTCTTCAGCACAAAGTAATGGCTAATGTTTGGCGGTCTGGTGCAGAAGCCTCCGACTTCCTTGATATTACTTTTTCCCTACAGATTTTATCTCAGCAGAATCTATAATGTTGGGTTTTGGGATTGGGTTTCCTTAATAGGTAATCAATTCTTCGCATCTTCACCATCTTCATGAGCGAGAGACATTTCGACTCAGCAAAATCCTTATGCCAACTCAGTATTTTCCATTCAATAGATAGTTGACAGAAGGAAACATGCTAAGCTTTGGATTTTCCTCAATCCTTTAAGGGAAACATCGCTACAACTTTGCTGGGACTCCTCCTGCAACTTTATTGTCTTGCCTTTACGTGTACCTCCTCATCGTGATAAGGCACCGCGGCATGGTTTTTTTTGTTTAAACAGAAACAACAGTTGTAAAAGTTTCTTAGTTTTGATTACCTATACCAGCATTTATTCCGCACTAAAATACACATCACATCCCTGTATCTAGCACCCAGCTGTAGGGGAGATGCCATCATGTGGTGAGTTACACATTTCTTCCATTGAGTTCCTCATCGTGAGGTTCAACCTAATTCTTGATTTCAGAATTCTGACCGAAGACTCACATCTATGGAGGCATATTCTACATAGTAATTCACCTCGTGCAGCATAGAAAAGACCCCACCCATGATAGCAAGCTGAGAATCATGAAGCACATGCTCGTTATTACATTGTTCTTGTGAGTAGTTTGTCTGGTCAATTTCCAATGAGATCCTTATATTAACTGTGATGAGATCAACAGGAAGTCATTGTTTGTTGATAGATTTTCCATTTTTATAGACCACATCTTACTTGTGGTTCAATGCACACATTCTCTGCTATCTCTTGGTGTTTTAATTTTGCCACACTCAACAAAACAATAATTTGTACTAACGTAAATTGTTCCAAGTGAATGTCACTTGATGAGGCATTGATCCATTATAAATAATTAACCAATATGCCACCGTCGAATTAACCAACTCTTAACTTTTTCTTTTACACTTTGGGTTCGATTATTATTTATTTATTTTTATATAATTAACCCATGTTATATGCTAATTCTAGCACACAATTCCATCCTCATCCTTTACGCGTCACTTCTCCTTGGCCTGCAGTTCTCCTCAATATTCATGAAGTTTGGATCCTCCTGTAGTCAGGTCCAAATTTGCATTATATCATCGAGCAACTTCCCACAATCTACCATTGTATCTGATATGCCTTTCATTACTGCGTTGATGTCCTTTTGTCTCTGCTCCCAAACCTTTGGTGGCACACTTTGCTGCAACCTTATCTTCAGCTCCTACATATGTACCTCATAATCAAATTTTAATTTGGTGATGGAAATATTTGAGTCTTTAATCACAATCATAAGCTTCACAACCTTTTATGTTGGTGCTTCATCATCACATACCTTCATGTTCGGAATTGTAATGTAGGTTTCGGAAATGGCCTTCTCCAACTGTTCATGTTGTTCCCTTGCTTCCTCCATTTCCTTAGAAACTTTCTTCAACTCCTTTTGTATTGTTTCTTTCTCTGACTCCACCTTTTCTTTCGTTAAAGTCATACGCTTCTCTCATTCCTGCATCTTCACGGTGATTCCTTAATGAAATTCATACAACACTTGAAGAGGTAACACATCGACATTTAGTTGGACACTGCACCATGTCTTGGCTCGCTCTTTATCTACTGCCACTTCAAACTTCATTACCCCAACTAGCACATGTAACATCCTCATCATGAAACTTGTTTCCAATCTTTTATCTTGTTACAATGATTGGGCTACCTTTTCTGCTTGTGGAAACATCTTCAGCTCTGTGATGCCCTACACCACCTCAATGAAGATCTCTTTGCAGTGATCATCAATCTTATCCCAGGTCTCTGTTTTAATCTCCTGGATTTTTTCTGTTATCTCATCAATGTCCACATTAGTGAGGACAAAGAGCATTGTTCCCTTTCTCTTATATGTCTTCTGCCTCTTTCTTGGCCACATCTTTATCAGAAAGGGTGAATCTTTTGATACTTCTGCATCATTGTGGTGTTCATCATATTCCTGCCCTATTCCTTCTATTTCTTATGGCTCTTCAACGACAAGTTTCTTACTTGTACCTACACCCTGCGAGGTACCTCTTTCTGTGTCATCTCCTCCAACTACTCCACCAAGTGGATTCATTCACTCCTCCAGCCAACTATGCACTATCGTGAGGAGGTCATCTTTTATTACTAGTTATGGCTATGGACATCATGTATCTGTTAGGTCCTTTGTCACTTTCACATATGCCCTGTGAAATTCTACCTTAAACTCCGCTATATGACAGTATTGTTTGTACAGGCTCAGTGGTAGTCTAGGATACTGATTTACCACCGTATGTAAATCCCTTTGCATCAACACAAAAAAAATTTAATTCTCTGTTGCACGGGTTGGCTCCTTTATAAACCATAGCAAAGCATAGCTCATTTCTTTGCACACATCTACCTCCATAGTTGGAAATTGACAATATTTTGGCTCCTTCCATGAAATAAGTGCAATAACAATCAACATCCAAGCATAGTGCAAGGTCTTGCCTTCTTCCTATGCCTCCCTGTAATTCATCAAAAATTCATTGCATAAATAAGAAGCCAGTTGAACTGGGCTCCTTCGGCATGCACTACTCTGCCAATGATACCACTACCACAGGCACCTCATTGGCCCTACACTTCCTCATAATCTTCTCCACTAGGATATGTGCGGTGAAGCACATAACTTGCTCTTCAATAGAATTTATCTCATATTCACGGGATTTCTTCACCAACCTGAACTTGTCTTTCATCATTTGGGCCATTTCTTTGTCTTTGTTTTTACCCATGAATTCATACGTGGGGTCCTTTCCTTGGCATGGAAACGTTTATATTCTTCTAATGATTATTTCATCAATTATGATCCTCGTCCATAGCCAAATACAATCATCATGCACTAGTTCAGGGAGTTGTCACACTCAATTTATACTAAATGGGCTTCGATTGAAGTGTAGCACATTCAGCATGTTCAGAATTCCTTCTCTCCCCACTCCCACAACCCATTGTTGCAACTCTAATATTGTAACTCCGCTCTCTGTGTAGTGAACTTTGTTCAAGTACCTACTGGGCCTGAATTGCAGGTATTTACTTCAGTCATTGAAATCTCAGTCTTCTAATTTGAGTTAGGGAATCTTCCCCAACACTTCTCCTTCAAACAACATCTCTTCTGGCAACAGTGGTGTATATGTAGCAAATTTTCCTTCTTTTGGCTCCTCGACCGACGTCAAGCCCGACTTTCTTAGTGGCATATATGCTAGGAGCACAGAGGAAATATCCACATCCTCCATCTCCTTCCTATGGAACTTAGCTTCTTCTTCACTATCATGGACCTGATGGGGTCCCTCCTATTATACATGTTTCTTCCCTTTCTACATGGGCTTTTTTCCCTTATCCTCCATGTTTTTCAACTGCACTTCCTTCTACATCTTCTTTCATGGTGATGTTCTCAATTCTACTGTAGAGACCTCAGCTAGACTCTTCTCCTTCATCTTCTATGATTGTGACTGCAACTATACCTACGGCTGCACGTGCACCTTTCTTGGTGAACTTAAATGCGTCAGGGACATAGGAACATTTGGTCCTACAGCCTTTCCATCTTGTGGCTCCATAATACCAGTTAGCCCCTTTTTCTTAAATATCCTAACCAACTCTTCCTAGCTCCACTCAGACATGCAATATCGTTTCTTTACTTAGGCGCAATTTATGATCTCTCTAGGAAACACATGTAAAATGTGGCACGGGATGCAGTTTTTATAACAATTTTGAATTCCCAGACTCTTGATTGGCTTTAGATTTGATTCATCAATGCAGGTATGGGTTAGATACATCCAGCAATGCTTCATAAATGTTTTTCTTCCGTGCCCTTCAATGGTAAAAAAAAATTAACAATGCCCTTTTTCCTTCCAACGGTCATATTTTTGGCTAACTTCGTCATATTTCGTCTTTGGCATAGTCATCTCTTCTTCGTCGCAGATCCCTCAGACTTTTCCATACTCCTAAGTATCATGCAATATTCTTCCTTCGGCGAGGTCCCTTCCTGCAGAGTAGTTTATAGTCTCATGCCGACTTTCAGCTACATGTGGCACTAAGGCTTTATCCCCTTCATTTTTTTTAGTGTGATGGTCTAGGGACATAATCATCCCTGTATATCTTTATTCTACTACCATTCTCTCACCCAGGAATCCTTTATCCATTCAAATTCGCAAGCTGAAGAGCTTTGCCATCTGTAATGTTATTAACAATATATGGCCCCAACCAATGTGCCTTGAATTTCCTTGAGAACTTCGTGAACTTATGGTCATATAATAATACAAGAACCCCCTCCTAAAATGTCTTCGTTTTTATGTGCCTATCATGCCAAGATTTCTCCCTTGCTTTTTACACTTGCTGATGGAATCCTGTTATGATATATCTTCTTCTAAAGCTAGTGTCTGTGACATTCTTTCCTTCATTATATGATAGCTTCCATATATGTGATAGCTTCCATTCTCAGGCTTGGCATACTATATTCCATAGGAATAACATCTTCTTGGCCATATACCATCCTAAAAGGTGTTAGTTTCTTTCATGTCATTCTATATGCCCACAGCATTGTTGGAATCCTCAAATACCAGTCATCTATGTTTACATTTCACACCTTGGTCAATGCATTCTCTATAATCTTATTAAAATATTCCACTATCCCATTTACCTAAGGATGATAGAGAGTGCTCTTCTAATGGTAAACCTAAAATTCCACAATCAGTGCTTCAATTCTCTTATTCAAAAGGTGTGTCCCCTGATCGCTCCTCAATATCTTCAAACAACCAAATATAGATAATATATATTCGAAGATAAACTTCATAGCGTTTATGTGTTGCAACCTTTCACCAGCTTCGCCTCATCCCACCTTGTCAAATAATCTGTCACGGTGATGATATATCTTGCACTAGTCTTTTTCTCTGGTGGACTAGTGAGTCCAACAAAGTCAATTTCCCATTTGTGAAAATCTTGCAACGTCACTTGGTACTAGGGGTATTTCATCTCTTCTGGATTTCTTTCCTGTCCTTTGACATACATCACATGCTTAGAATTAGTCCTTCATATCCTTATGTATTGTAGGCCACCATAGCCTGGCTCTCAAAACATTCTGCACAGTGGCTTTTCCTGCATAATGGCCACCTGTAACTCCTCCATGAGCTTCTACCAGAATTCTTTGTCTTTCTTGCTTAGGGATGTATCTTCACATTACTTCATCCTGTCCCATTTTATATAAGTGTCCTGCAATTAGTGAAAAGTCAGATTCTCTAACCAGCAATTCCTTATTTTTCTTTGTAGTGTACTCCGTGGGCACCATTCATGTGGACAAAAACTGGATAATATCCGCTAAGTGATCATATACGACTTTAATTGCAAATAGTTGTGCATCAGGAAGGTTATCTTCAAGTCTTGTAAGTTCTTCTCTTGTCTCTATCCTGGATAGATGATCAGGCCCATCATTCAATCTTCCTGGCTTCACTATAACTTCAAAATCATATCCTTGGAATAATAACATCCACCAACAGATCTTCCCTCCTAGAACAGGGTTATTTACTAAATAATTCAGTACGGAATGATCTGTGAACATCTTAAAGTGTCCTCCCAACAAGTAATGTCTGAACTTCTGTAGTATGTACACCATAGCCAAACCCTCCCTTTCTGTCATATTGTAATTATTTTCTGCCTTAGACAACTTCCTACTTACAAATTCTATGGGATGATTAATATCTCCTGCTCCTTGTTGCGCTAATATTATACCCAATGCTATGCAAGATGCATCAACGTGCACATGAAACTTTTTCTTCCAATCCCGGAAAACTAGAATTAGCGTAGTTACAATCTTTTCTTTCAGCATGTTTAGGCTCTTCTGGCATTCTTCATCCCACTGGAAGGTCACATCCTTCTTTGTAGGTGTATCCATTGGCGTAGTTATCTGTGTGTACCCTTTAATAAACTTCCTGTAGTAGCCCATGTGTCCTAGCGTCAAATGCAATTGTATCACTGTTTTTGGTGTTGGTGTTATCGCTCTATAATTTTAAATATTGGCAAGATAAAATCATAAAGGAAACATAAAACCACTTAGGATTCTAGGATCTAGCCCTCCTAGACTCAGAGAGGGCTCTCTCTGTATATATATTTTAAATTTAGTTCTAGTGTTTCAAAGTGTTAAGCTAGATATAATAGTGAAAGATATTTACTACTTGATTGCTTGGTTGTTTGTTTGGTTGGGGTAGGTAATTTTTAAATCCTTTCCATTCGGCTTTGGAGTCAAGGTTGGGTGGTAACATCAATTTTTCCAAAGAATTTTCAAGGCAAGCTAACTATCTTTACTAGATCCTAAAGTAGAATGAAAACTGGGATGACAGAACAGTGAAATCAGTAATGATTAAAAAGAAATTAAGTATTTCTTAACCATACATCAGAGGAAAACATTTAGATTGTAAACACAGATAGAAGTAAGGTGCTCCAACAACATATCTTAATCTACAATTTCTATTTTACAATAAGATTTAATGATGCATAATGAATAAAATAGGAATATATTTGACACAAAAATAAGACATCGCCAGGTTTAAAATAGCTCAAGTATCTTGCAAACGGTCTTTTATTATTGATGATCCAGCTCAAAAATTATAGTTCTCCAAAAGAAAGATTGTTCAAATAACTCGGGTCCAACCCCTAATACTTCCAATGCCTGAAGTATTTAACAAAAACCTACAACGACTACCTTGTCCACTTAGCAATTTGTTATTGATTATAATGAAAGAAAATTTGACCAGTGTAACCACGAAGTGGCCGTGATGAGATAACTTGGACATCTGGTCCCCTTTTATCGGGACGTTGTTGCTATGTAATTAATTTTTCTGTAGTGGCTCTGCTGACTTGGTTGGGTGTTGACCCAGCTCTACATTGTTCCTTCAATCTTCTTTGTCTTGGTCCTCTTGGTAATCGCACAAGTCACTCCATGCTTCTTCATCTGGAATCTTGACCCTGATTAACCTACGGTATATTTCATCAACTTCAATGTACCGTGAAAAAGTGGGTTTGACTGTAAAAACGTGCTTCAGTTCATGCTCGATGTAGATTAGATTGTTGATAGCTTCCAACAATTATTTTCCTGTAATGTTGGAGAGATTCACAGCATCCTAGGCTATGCCTTGCAACCTCTTAACATAATCTTCTCTGGCCATGAGTTATTCATTAATGACAAATAGAGAAGGGAGACCTTTTTGTGTTAAAGGCTCAATTCTGTTGAAAAACCCGTTCACTGTGAGCTCCAAATTTTTGCATTTTTCCTGAAGTTGTACATTCAGGTTCTTCCTAGTCAATACCTTTTTCACCTATATAATAGTTTATGTCATGACTGCTACTCCCAGCTCTTCTAGATCATACCTATTACTTGAATTGAGAAATTTAATAATTATGTTGGTTGTTGCTGGCATCTCTCCTAGCTCTAGATTAGTAGATGAAATAACTTCTTTAGATTTTTCCACTAACTCCTTTTGTTCAAATATAATTTGGATGTTGGGGAAGATTTCATTCATGCCATTGATGATGTTGTGCCAGATGATCTCTTTCACCCTTCCTAGGGTGTTACCAATGGATGGTTCCTTTTCAGATTTCTGCAACTTTTCGATTAAGGTCTGCGTCCTCTGCATCTCCACTGAGTGTGTACTTTTGGCTCTTTTGATTTAGTCCTGCAGAACATTGACTTGGGTTTCTAGTCTCTTGATCTCCTTAGTCTGAAGATTCATGCTTTCCATGGACCTGGCTAGTTGTTCTTACTACTTCCTATCCCTATAGTAGTTGTTGCTAGAGTGGTTGTAGGAATAGTTGCAAGAGGAAGAGCCTCCATAGTGGTGCTAGCCAACTTTGCTGCCTTTTCCTTCTCGTGTACCATCTTCTCCATCTCTGCTTCCATTTGTTTTATTTGGAGTGACTGCTCCATTATTAATTTCATCATTTCAACCTTCTGACTTTTTGTTTCCTCTATCTCTTTGGTCAAGGGATCATGTGTTGCAGGTATTTTGAGCTGCTTCTTCAAAGTTGCTATATCCATCTCATTTTTCTTAATTATTTCTTCTGCTACTTTTACGTCTAAGGGATCATATCCAATTCTCACTACTAAGTCTTCCAAAGGCTTAATTCTGTTGTCCTTTTATTGGGATGAAATCTTTTCCATCTTTAGCTGAGATTGGGCATTTAACAAGGCCACCTGCATTTTAGACAAATTCATGGAGGTACTAGTTAGAGTAGAGGATATCATTTCACCTGTTTGCTTGTGCATTTCTAGTTGATCAATAGGATGAATGTTATTGGCATAAAACGCAAAAGAGGTATGTTTGTAATCAGCTGGAGATTTTGGCTGTACTATCTGTGCTTCCAAGAATACCATATGCACTTTTCCTTTTTCTAAATCAAACCTTGAGAAGTTGCACTTTTCTTCCAGAATTGAGCATAAGTACTCTTTTTCAATATCTCATTTTTTATCTAAATTTCCCTGAAAGTGTCAAATATTGTCTCCTCCTTTTCTCCAGTTACATTGATAGATGTGGAAACTTGAAGAGATTGTTTCCTTTTTGAGATTGGAGTGGCAGGAAGAGATTGACCTCTAGTTGGGGATGAATCAGGAATATCACTGATATTAATTATTGTTTGTTGCGGTGATTCCTTGCCTATGTCTATGTGCATCCTGGTTCTTTTTCTAAATTTCAATTTGAATTCTTTCATAGAAGTATCAGTCCATGGTGACTGATCTTTTATTGGCATTTTTCCAGTTGCTCCCTTTTCTTGTTCCTTGCCCTTGTTTGATGTGTATTTTGTACTCTGTCTTTCCTGATGCCTAGGAGTCTATGCACTTGAAGAAGAAATTACTTGTCCTACAGCCTCTTGCAGTGTGTCAGGTATTCACTCAATTTGGTTCATAAATTTCTCTATTTCAGGCCTTTGAGTGTGAATGTAGGGTGTTGATTTGTTCTCTACCCTTTTCTTGGAGATGATGCCCCATGGGTCACTGGACCATATAAAACTATGAGTGAGCTTCATTTCCTTCAATTTCTTGACCGCCTCTTCACCTGTTGCCCTTCTATTGCAAATGAAAGGACCAATCTGGGATTGATCCTAAATTGTGACTTTTTCTTTTCTACTACAAAATGTAGTTCATTTGCATTGATCATCCTAATATATTCAAGTGCAAATATCCTCATTGGGATGAACTTTGGCAGCTTGTAAGGAGCCAACTCATATCCATATACTCTTAATTCTGTGTAATTTTGGTACAAGTACCAATCTCCTGCTCTTGCTTGGTCTGTCAACTGCATGATCCTTTTAATTTCTTCACTGATTCTGGGTTCTGCAGTCCCACTGAGGAGGCTCATAGTTGGGTGAACAAATATTTCTACAAATGTTTTGTAGGTAAAGTCCTTTTGATCCTTCATCACTAAGGTTGTCCAGAAAATAACAGATTGGGGTTCACCTTCTTCATTTAACTTGCTCATTGTAAACTGAAATCTGTCTTCCTGAAAATAAACAAACATATATACAAGTACTAAAGAGTACTGAAAAACTTCCTCTGTGAGGAAATTTACAAATTTCTCATGGATGGCATCTGCCAGGAATTGACTAAAATTGAATAGGACAAAGGCCTTTGATTCTACTGATAAGATGGATAGGAAACCTATAATAGCCTCATCAATGCATTGATCTGAATAATAGCCTAGAAAATATGAAAGTACAGTGATTATATGTCTAGTCCTATCAGCGAAAGCAGAGGAGGAATAAGGAGGATTCTTGCTAGGAAGTGGGGTTTGCTCAGTCATGAAGAGTTCTAAGGTTTTAGCTCTTTTGGTGAAGTCTAGCCTCTGATACATTTCACTGAGGATCTCATGGGAAAAGGGAGTGGTTCCTTCAATGATAGGAGCCTGCATCATCTTCATTATAGATTTGGCATAAATGGTAAATTGTTGGGGCTATTACTGCCCTTTGATGTGGGTTTTAGCATGAGTGGCATTTTCTGATTAGTTCTGGGTAGTTATGGGTTTTTGGAAAGATATAGAAAGGAAAATTGGTGTCCCAGAGCCCTATGTCATCCACTTCATCAACAAGTTTTTCCTCCCACCAGTAGTAGATGTCAAATAGATCAAATTCTGAGAGTGTCTCATGTATTTTGAAGTCTTTGTTTGCTAGTGGAATGTGGTCCAAGTCCACTGGTGGGTGCACCATTGGATTGAACACCTCATGTTCTTTCCTCTTTGGTGGCATCATTGTCTTCTTCAAATTTTAAACCTTAATTGTGTTGAATTTGCAATTGAACTGCAACAGAAAGGGATGAGAAGAAACGGGAACTCAAAGAGGGAAAAAGAAAGTGAATGAATAGGAAGTGGGATTCAAGAAGGGGAATGTTTGATCAAAGCAAAAAAATGGAGCCTTCTGCAACTATGTTGTTGTTTTAGTGTACTCATTGCTTTCTCTATGTATGCCTGAATGAATCTTGACTTGCACTTGTAAGTAGAGAGAGCATGTTAAAAATTGTAAATGGGTGGGAAATCGTACATTTGTATCTTTAGGAGAATTTCTGTTGGATTGACTTGAAGTAGCGCAAGTTCATTGCCTACCAGTCTAGCCAATTTAATGCGCAATGGCATAGCACGGGAATGGAGGTGATAGGAAAATGGGACAGAGTGGCATCGCAGGTGGCGGGCTTGGTGAACGGTCATAAAGAAAGAAGGTTGTTTGATGAAATGCGGAAACCACTTTCCAGGGGGCCTTTGGAGTGGTAAGTGGAATGAGCAGGGGGGTGTGAAATCCCGAGACTGTGACACATAAGTGGTCTGAAACCACTGATTTCGGACCGCCCCCCTGACATTAACCTTCGAAGGGTGAGGGGGGACCAGAAAGTCATATGGGTCGTTAGATTGTATGATGGGTGTAGAGATTAGATGAGAGGTGAGGGGTGAGTAACATTTGTCGTGACAGGTAGGTGAGTGGTGGGGTAGAAAAATTAATAGGGGAGCAGGGTATAGGAGTATAGGATAAAGTTAGGAATAATGATATGAGACCCCTTTCCCTTTTTAATTTCTTTTTCTAACATTAGGAAAAAACATAAGATATGTCGTAAAACTTTAAAGAGATTTTCATGTCTTTTTCCTTTGTAATTCTTTTCAGCCTACCTACCCTCTATTTTTCTAATCTAACATTTTCTTTATTTTTTCATTGGCAGGGCGCATTTGGACTTGCACACCTTTTTTCACTTTCTGTTTTTATTTCTAAACTAATCTATCACTTATCTCTTCCATTAGTCTAGATTGAACAGTGGAACCAATTTCATTTCTACCTAGCTACCGATTTGCCAAGCTTAAACTATTTGGCAGATCTTTATTTTCTACCCTATCAACAAAAATTAAAATTTGTTCAATCATGCTTAGAATGTATGAATTGAACAACATTTGGGGTTTTCTTTTCTTCTCATTTTTTTCTTTTGTTTTTTTCTCTTTCTTTTTTTTATACCCTCTTTTCATTTCTTTTATTTTCTCTTTTTTTTTGTGAAATCAATTGAATATTGAAATCTATGATCAATTTGAAATCTGCAAACTGTGAAATACTCAATCACCTTGAGATCCTATAAATGATAGGACCCTGACACTAGCTCTAGCTGGAGATGGCGCTTCTCAATATGAAGTGTCAAGAACACATGACCAGTAGCCTTGATTCCTCCATATCTGCATTATCTTTAATATTATTTCTTTTTGTCAAATGAATTATTCAACTAAAAACCTAAAATACTGTGATATTTACAATGGATTGAGGAAATTTGTGTTCTCATGAAAATCAATGCTTCAACATCCTGCCATTGACAGGACCTCCTGGCAATTCTGTTCCATCCAATTCTTTGAGGAAAAATGCATTATTCCCTCTAAAAGTAGAAATAATATATGGACCCTTCCAAAGATTTTCAAATTTTCCATGCTTTCCTTTATCTTCTCTTCTTGAGTCCCAATTTATCACTTTGTCTCCCAAGTTGAAATCATCAGCGATGGTTCTTTTGTAAAAAAAAATCTTTATGTTTTCTTGGACAACCTGAGTTCTATTGTATACCTCTTCTCTGGACTACTACAATTGAATTTCCTGATTTATCCTTCTTTGTATATCATTGGGTTTAGTTTGTATCTCTTGAAGGATCTTCATGACTGGCACTCCCATGGAAGAAGGGAAAACTGCATTTATTCCATAAACCAATTGAAATGGGGACATGCCAATGGATTTCTTTCTAGTCAATCTGTTAGCCCATAATGCATAGATCAATTTGTTATGCCATGACTTCTTATTGTCCTCCACTATCTTCTTAATGATGTTTACCAAACTTTTGTTTCAGGATTCAGCCAACCCAATACCTTGAGGGTAATAGGTTGTTGAATGACTCAAAGAGATATGGTATTTGTGGAAAAAATCCACCATCTTCTTTTATTTTATAGCTGCAGCATTATCAATGATCAGTTTCCTAGGACAGCCAAATCTAGAAAGGATATTGGTTTCAAGGAATTTTATGATGACAAAATCAGTAGCAGCTCTTGAAGGGATGGATTCTATCCATTTGGTAAAATAGTCTGCGGCAGTCAGGATCCATTTGTGTTGGGCAGAGGATGGAGGATGAATTTCACCAATGAAATCCAATCCCCACTGTTGGAAAGGACTTTCAATAGAGATGGGTTTTAGGGGAAAGGATAATAATTTTCTCTTCCCTTCAATGATATGGAATTTATGGCAAGTAGTTACCATTTTATGGATGTCTGAGAAAAGTCTAGGCCAATAGAAACCATCCCTAAGGATTTTGTTAGCAGTTGTTTTCCAAAAAAGATGGCCTCCATGTTGAGGGAAATGTTCCCCTAGGGCTTTTGGGTGGAAACCCTAGCAGACTGAAAGTTGTCTAAATAGAGAAACACACATTCACACAGCCATTATGCTATTATAAGAAAATACTATAGTGAGAAGGGCGTACCTCAGGTCCTACGTTCGAGAAGTTCCTTTAGGGTCCAAACCCTTATTCAAGTCCCTTTCGCTCCTTTGTCCTGCAAAACAACCAATTCCAAAGAACACAGCAGTATATGGACAAATACTTATAAAGAAATCATCTTCATGTTATAAAGGAAGGTAGTTAGTTATGAACTTTAAACAACCATTCACATATGAATTCCAACATGAATATCGTAAACATAAAGAAGACTTATATCAAGAACCAAGACATGTTTCTTTATTATAGACAGATAGAATGTAAAAAAGGAATATTTTCACTTGAGTAACCTTTCGCAGGCTCCAAGAAAAGCTTCCTTCCGGATCCGTCCAGCCTCAAGCCTTTAGCATATCTCCTTCCATGACTCACTCCATGATGCCATAACTAGTG